>BQKZ01000948.1:0-85874 GCA_036244855.1 Temnopleurus reevesii
CTGACTTTATCCCGGTGAACACCAGCCCACAAGGCATTTCAAGGAATAAATATTCCTACCAGGGAAGAGTGTCAATGAGATTGACACTGACACAGGCAAATATAGAAAAAGATATGGAATTTTACCAATGGGTGAATGTGAAAGGAGGGAAAAGGGAGCAAGGAAAGTGTGTGTGTGTATGTGTGTGATTGTGTGTGTGTGTGTGTGAGAGAGAGGGAGAGAGAGATAGAAAGAGGGAGGGAGAGAGAGTGTGTGTGTGAGAGAGAGAAAGAGGGAGGGAAAGAGAAAGAGAGAGTGTGTGTGTGTGTGTGTGTGTGAGAGAGAAAGAGGGAGGGAGAGGGAAAGAGAGAGAGTGTGTGTGAGAGAGAGAGAGAAAGAGGGAGGGAGAGGGAAAGAGAGAGAGTGTGTGTGAGAGAGAGAGAGAAAGAGGGAGGGAGAGGGAAAGAGAGAGTGTGTGTGTGTGAGAGAGATAAGAGCGAGAATGGGGATGGAGAGGGGAGACAATGAATGCCACAAGAGAAAAAAATGCAACAATAATAAATCATAAGAACGAAAAAGAGAGTGAGAAAGAGGCGGTTGTTGCGGAATGATAGGAGCAGTAGAGCGTAATGAGAGTGGAGATTTCCAGTCACATAGCGGTGTTTACCCAGCTTTTGAAGCCCAATCTTCGCCGCATTCTTTGCCTTGAACTCGGGGCAAGACTCGTGGCAGACACTCGTTATAAAGCAATATGAATATAGCATATAGCGGAGAAACCAGCCAATGTGTCATGAATGATCGAAATTAAAGGAAGTTATTGGTGAATAATGATGATGAATTTAGATTTAAAGGCGTTTCTCATTCAATTCTGAATATTTATCCAAATACACGGTTGAAATACGAAAGACATTTACATTCAAGCGTAAATATTTGTAATTTCTTCTGAAGTTTTGACTATTTCGTCATTAATATTTTTGTAATATTTCCCGAATGAATAGACAATTTCATGCTGATTCACAAATCCATTGTGCGTTGGCTCATATCAATTACATAAGTTGACAACTGATGAACAAATCGTTTGGATAGCTCATTGAAGAAGCTAGATGATTTACAGAAACAGGAGTGTCATAATCGGTTCTCGAATAACGTATCAACAGTGCGCAATGTTCGTACAGCTTAGATATAAACCAATACATTTGCATGATCAGGAAGTCAGGAAGGGGCTGCATCATTCCAATAGTATTACCTGTAAACAATTGAAAAGGAAACAAAAGCTTTTTAGATCCAAGGGACTCTATGAGAGCCATGCGTTCTCACACTTTTGACAAATATCAATTAACTTTCGTATCATGTTGTATATCATATGTCTTTTTAACGATTGGGAATAAAGTACCATACCATACCAACTATCCATGCTATTAAAACCACCAAATATATGAAGGCATGCACGGAAAGGGGGAGGCTTGACCAATGTGAAATCTTCGCCCACCTCGAGTTCCCCCGAAAATAATAATAATAATAATAATAATACTAATAATAATAATAATAATAATAAAAAGCCCATCACCTAAAATTTGGCGTCCCCGTCAAGCCTCCCCCACGGTGCGTGCATGACCATATTCTAAAACAACTGCACAGCTAAATTACTTTTTTTTTTAAATCAAGAACTATATTCATCGTTAAAAAATACAAAGTTGATCACTATTATCGCGGTGATGGTTAAATACAATAAAAAGGAATGATGTCGCCGATCGCAGGTGGATTACCAACGATTTTCTTTTCTTCCATTTCTCTTTTTTGTTTAACCTTTTTGGGGGTATCAGTAAAACTAGCCACTTTTTACCGCAGCAGCATATTTTTATTTTTGCAATACGACCGCAAAATTCTTAGTCTACCAGGCAATATATTTATTCAATACATTTTTACCAAGCCAGTTTCCTCCTGTTCTCGGGCGATTTAACAATTCAATCATTCAATTTCGCTAAAATCATGTACATACCTGTTCATTGGGCGCAAAATTAAATGCTCGAAATGCAATTGTTTATAAATTAGATGAAATGATGTAGAAAAACCTATACCAGTGACATAAAGTCTTGGACAAACGAATCGAGGTGTGCGCTGGAGGTGATGGAATACTGTTTCTTGCAATGCCCTTTAACACATCGCGGCAATTACACGCGCTCCCATATTCAGCACTTATCATTATTGCGCGGAAACCATGATCTAATATACAGACCCTAATTGAGGAGAGAATTTCATTATCTTCTTTATTGGGAGTCCACACGGAATAATGTTCATACAATCCTTGGACATGTGTTGTGTGACCTCTAGAATAATTAAGATGTGGTTTTTAGGTTAAAAATTAACCACCATACCTGTGATGTAAGATAGAATGATGATGTTATTGAAAACTAAATCAGGAAAAATATACGAACAAAACGTCCAGTCGATTTTTTATTTAATGTTCATGTGAAATCCTGAAACCTCCAAACACGAATCATGTCACTTCCTCGTCTTCAACTCGGCAAAATGGAGAGATGGTTGAAGTGGCTTGAATAGTTTAAATGTTATCAGGCAGACCATCATAATTGTCACGGTACAACGAAACATTGCTCATGTGCCGAAGAGTTTCCGGACTCGTCATACTCGTCATGAAAGCACGTCAGGCACTTTGCAGTTTCATGTTTGGCATTGCTTGCATCTAATATTTCATATCTTTGTTAAGATGCTCTTCTCGACATGATAAGAAATTAGGTTGTAATAACATGGGTACACATTTCTGCGGCTTTCATCTGAGAGGAAACAATCGTGAAGGCCCCCTGTCGGTACACAGAAGCCATTCGGAACGCATCAAAACGGCAGGTTGCCATTGACGTGATTTAATCCTATATAATTTTTATAATGTTGTCGGCATTAACTTCATATTACAGGCATACTGTGGGTCCATTGTGTGCAAATTGGGGATGATTTATCCAGAAAATCGGCAGATCCTGGATTAAGCTGAAGCACCACAGCAATGGGAACAGACTTGCTATGGTTGTTAAATGCTCTGTGTCTAGGATGAGTTCTCAAGCCGATCTTTGCTCTAAGAAAACACGGAGGCCTGCATCCCCGCTTCTAGCAGCCTCCGACTATTTTTGCGATCGATAGCCATTATTCAGGTTTCAGAACAAACCAATCGGCACGCAGAAAGCCTATATAGCAAGTGTTTGAACACACGTAGGTCTGTTATGTCGTTCAAGAAATAACGCGAGAGAGGGCTCTGCAGCGTCATGTTTGCAAGGTGGAATTGTTTTAGTGAGCTATAAACAGCTGATTTAATTCATTAATGTGTTTAAACGCTGAGCAATAAATATTTACCTCCCACATCACATTTCACGCGCTAATGTGGGGAGGATTTCGGTGTGTCGTCGGCTTCTACTTACGCCCAAGACACACCAACACATATCCGGCTACCTATGACACTCTGACCGTATTAAGTCCCCTTTAACACATGCCTTTTGGCGGCGGACGTTCCTCTAGGTACGCGACTTTGTGACTGGGGCTGAAGTCAGGTGAGTGACGTAGGTGTGTGGATGGAACGGGAAGAAGGTCAATGGGCAGACCTGCTTGAGGAGCCTGAGAGTCGAGGACACACCCCTTAGTAGGATTTGTCCTTAACCTTTCTAGGTGACCAGAATGGAAATAAAGTTTACATATCATTTTCATGTTTCATGAGTATTGATCATGTTTCCTGTTTGGAAAGTAACATCGAAAAAAAAGAGATCCGTCGTATATACCTTATTTGATTATGTTAAGAAACTGCTTCACATAATTACTTTTATAACTTATGCTAATTTGAGTATAATCTACTGAAATGGAATTAAATATTTCACACCAATCAATCAAGTATCCTGTAATAGCAACCAATTTTTACCTTCTACGCCCAATTTTGGACTTGAACAAACCTCGTTCAAGATATTCTGATTTGAGAATGACGCGCTAATATCTGAGCCACACGTCCCATCAAGAATTCGCATTATTTTTTTTTGGTTAAAAACATTATTATTCTAATATCATTGTCTACTCAAAATACTTTTATTTAACATATAAGGGTTGATTTTGCAATGAGTTGGAATACTTGAACTTCGATAGCTGCCTATTTAGTGAGTAATTACCAACGAGAGGATTGATTTTTTTTCTCCAGCAGAGTAGAGTACATACAAACGATGTTCTGATATGATATTTTTTATATCATGTATAAGATTGGTGCTAAAACCCGTATTGACAAAAAGTCATTAATGTATTTTCCTTTATGTGAACAAAATATTGATTTTTAATGTCAATGAAGTTTAATAAATCAATTTCAATTTCAAACCAAATTGGTTTAATAAGACAAGATTCATTATCCCCAGAAAATACTATCTAATAAGGAAAATAGATATGGCATCAGGGGGTGTTTCATCAAGATTTGTCGCAGCGACAAGGAGTCATTATCCGACAGTTCCCATAGCAACTATCAGCGATAGTGCTTTTCATCCAATCACAATCGATGAATTTGTCAGCGCTGAATAATTGTCTCTGCGACAAATCTTGATGAAACACCCCCAGATCTCCATTATTCATGAAACCTTACCAGAGACTTTGTAGTGTAATGTGTACTTGAAATATAATTATTCCCATATTTCTTTCTTGTTTCCAAAGGCAATTAAACTCATTCTGATTGAGAGCGTATTTTACAATTCATGTTGTTCTCTAGCAAGGCCATTATCAGTCGCACTAGAATCCACACATGTTGTATTCATTTGACACAACAAAAAGAGTAATTCCCCCTATTGAAAGCTACATTCTTAATGTTTCTAATTATTCAAATTCAAATTCAAATCATTTTATTTTTCAGTTCTTTTGATAATTCAAATATATACAGTCAAATAATAATGGTAATTATAATCCGACTTCCATATTACTGTATTCATGAACGAACAAATCATGTATGAGTGAGTAGCCTTAATATGAAATAATGTCATTTGTCAATACTTACAATTAAGGGTCTTGTTTTGGGATAAGAATCGAATAAAATCCAATAAAAATTGGATGTATATCTTAAGTGCTGATTTTTTTGTTATAGGTTGTCAATTAACATTCTATATTCCATCAATATGTAAATTTAACACGATATAAACCATTTCCGAAAAAAATAAGTCGAAGGCAGAAAATAGATCCGTACGCCGCGTATTCAACTGTGCGGACACAACAATGACAACCAGGTTCCGATTTCAATAGCATTACAAAGGAGCGTTGAATTTGCGTTCGACTTAATTTTTCGCAAATAGTTTATATCGTGTTTTTTGTTTATTAAATTTTAAGAAGTACATTTGTGAAGGGAAAAATAACTTTTCATAATCTGTTCCAAATCGAACTTACTGGAATGATGGGGTAAGAACAGAGTGATATTTTTGTCTAAAACTGAAATTGAATAGTACCACGATTATTGGATTGGTCTAAAAATTATCATTAATGAAAAAAAAAAATTTCAGTGTATACGAGAATCATGAGTGGAGCTGGCAAAAATACCTTTTTGACTTTTGAAATGAGGCATTTTTCTTGTGACGTGTACTACCCATGCATATTTTTTTTAAATCTATCGTAATGATTTTTTTTACAGATAAGTTTGCTAAGCAGTTGAAAAACATTACTGCCGAATTTTGTGTCACAAGACAGTGCTCCTTTAAAAAGTTTGACTACTTTTATAACGGGGGAAGTTTGTTTCTTGTTGTGTTTATATTGATCGAGGTAGGTGCGAGAATGAGAGTCACCCAAATCAAACTCACATCAATTTAGAGCACGATTTCAAGTCTTCCTTTTATTAGCAGTACAAATGTGATAGCTTGTATGTCACGTAGGTTCTGTTTGAACATTATTGTCACCATTGAACACAAAAATATGAGTGGAAATTTTGCTGCTGCAACCATTTTCATTTTGTATGTTTTGTATCATATTTCCCAATTTTACAACATTGTTTCAAATTCGATTGGGACCTGAAGAATATTATGCTATTTTGGATCTGCTTTAATTCTACTTCTACTATCAAATGGATTTTAATAGATGTGTATTTACTTTACTGTTGTCATTAATGGGGTCTAATTTGTTAATTTGTCTTATGCTATCTAGAACAGCTTCCTTCTTAATAGATTAGAAATAAATGATGTCACCTTTTATGTCATTGAATGTCTCTGTTCAAGTAATGTTAAAATGCAAAAATGCCTTTTCCAAATACAACTAAATTTCTTCCTTACAACATTTCATGAAATACACAAAAAAGTGTTCCTTCATACGGAATAAAAATACAACCGAGGAAGTTTCCACGCTTTTTTAAATTGGAATACTTTTGAATGGACTGGTTTAAAAAAATTCTCAGTAATTATATGATTAGCCCATATGTAGAAATCAGCATGATGAAATAGTTCATGCCCCATTGAACAAACATTAAAGAAACAATATCATTCTTCGGAGAGTCTTTTTCATAAGGGTCTATTATTTTGCAAGCACCTTGTACGAAGAATAATGTACATTATATTTCCTTAAGTACAATAGAATGATACTTTTTCTTTGATACCAATATTTAGACTCACACTCACACAATTATGATGGACGCAGAGTAAGAATGGGCATACTCTTTAAAAGATAGTTATGTTTAATGGCATACTTTGGACTAAGATCAATTTTAAAGGAAACTTTTGGGAATACATTCGCCTTCAGTTTGACCATGAATGTGTCTAGATTGGTGGTATAGCATTTGATTGTTAATATACTAAAGAACCCCCCCCCCCAAATATAACAGTACATTTGAATTAAATTTTCATACTTTTATGTTTAAATTGAATCCTGAAATAACGCCCCTGGGACTTTTAAAAATTAATATTTCACGGGTGTTCACTCACACGTAACACATTTGTCATGTCGAGTTTTTACACAAGAGCAAGATGGATGGATGGATGATAAACATTACCTATAAAAGTTTGCAAAGGGAAAATGTACCATGAAAAAAAATACGCAACTTTCTGAATACTAGTAGAAGGAGAGGAGAAAGTTTTGTTTTGCGTAAACAATTCTTTTATTGTATTTAATCACAACATGGGCTGACACGAATGCATTTCAACATGTAATTCTACTTTTTTTTAATGGGATGTTGGGTCGGGATTCTGGGCCACATGTGCATACTTCAGATTGTCAGATGTAACCATCAGAAGTTTCCCGCGCTCCGAAGAACACAGAATTTGTAAGCAACACCGATTCGCTCACAATATCCAACTTCATCTTGAGGCAAACCGAAGGGTCACCCCAATGACAATCGATAGCATGGCTGCATCCCTGTTCTGGTAGCGATAGAGATATTGGTTCTCTCGACATCAAACGTTCTTAGATAGGATTGGTGATGAAGAAGGTGGAATATGACATAACGGCAACTTGAAACTGGTTTATTCTGGTAATGTTGCGGCTGTGTAGGACACGTTGGTAATTTGATGCTTTTGAAGAAGTCTGGTGTCTAAAATGACATAATCTTTACCCACTTTCGTACTAAAAAAAAGCGTAAATCCCCGGTCACATAGGACCTCGGAAGCAACACGATTCACACGGACTCTTTGTTAATTCACAGTTGACTGCCTCAGAACAACGAGTCGGTGTGAATCGTGTTGCTTCCGGAATGTCCTATGTGACCAGGGCTTAACATTCAGCGCATAATTAGATCACGGCGAATATGGGAAAGATCCATTCTCTATTTGGCCTTCAGATGGATTAGACAGCATGGCGGACCTTCGGGGGCCTGGCTGCATCCCTGTACTGGTAGCGATATATGTATCCGTTCTGTCGACAACAAACGTTCTTAGATAGGATGGGTGATGAAGAAGGTGGAATATGACATAACGGCAACTTGAAACTGGTTTATTCTGGTAATATTGCTCACGTGGAGGACACGGTGGTAATTGGATGCTTTTGGAAAAGTCTGATGTCTGAAATAAAGTAATCTTGCCCCACTTACGCAGAATAAACGCGTGACATTTAGCGTATAAGTAGCTCATGGAGGATGTGGGAAAGATCCATTCTCTCTTTGGCCTTCATATGGATTAGACAGCATGGCGGACCTCCGGGGGCATGGCTACATCCCTGTTCTGGTAGCGATAGAGATATCGGATCTACTGCCGACATCAAATGTTCTGAGATAGGATTGGTGATGACGAAGGTGGTATATTTCACGAAGACAACATGAAAGTAGTTTATTCTGGTAATATTGCTCACGTGGAGGACACGGTGGTAATTTGATGCTTTTGGAAAAGTCTGATGTCTAAAATAAAGTAATCTTGCCCCACTTGCGCAAAATAAACGCGTGACATTTAGCGCATAAGTAGATCACGGCGAATATGGGAAAGATCCGCTCTCTCTTTGGCCTTCAGATGGATTAGACAGCATAGCGGACCTTCGGGGGCCTGGCTACATCCCTGTTCTGATAGCGATAGAGATATCGGTTCTTTCAACAATAAGTGTTCTTAGATAGGATGGGTGATGACGAAGGTGGAATATTACATGAAGACAACATGAAAGTGGTTTATTCTGCTTATATTGCTCACGTGGAGGACATGAGGTTAATTTGATGCTTATAAAGAAGTTTGATGTCTAGAATAAAGTAATCCTGACCCACTTGCGCAAAATAAACTCGTGACATTTAGCGCATAAGTAGATCACGGCGAATATGGGAAAGATCCGCTCTCTATTTGGCCTTCAGATGGATTACACAACATGGCGGACCTTCGGGGGCCTGGCTGCATCCCTGTTCTGGTAGCGATAGAAATATCGGTTCTTTCAACAATAAGTGTTCTTAGATAGTATTGGTGATGACGATGGTGGAATATTACATGAATACAACATGAAAGAGGTTTATTCTGGTAATGTTGGGCTGTGGAGGACACGATGAATATTTGATGCTTTTGAAGAAGGCTGATGTCTAGAATAACATAATCTTGACCCACTTTCGGACTTAAAAACGCGTAACATTTGGCGCATAAGTATCACAGCGGATGTGGGAAAGATCCGCTCTCTCTTTGGCCTACATGCGGATTAGACAACATGGCGGACCTTAGGGGGCCTGGCTGATGTCGGATGTGTAAAATAAAGTAATCTTAAACCATTTGCATACATTTGGCGCAAAAGTAGATCACGGCGGATGCAGAAAGGTCCGCTCTCTCACAAAACTGGAAATAGAATAAGAGGGTCAAAATCAAATAGAACAAACTAAATGAATTGCAAAAGTTTGTCATCCCACTAATTGAACCGAGGGGGGGGGGGGGGGGGGNCCAAAACATTAAAATCATTTAGATTTTTTTTTTTACATTTTATGCTCAATTTATCACAATTATCTGTGGTAGATGACCAGCTTCTCATTACACATATTGAATATACTACTACACATCATACAATATTGAAATACAACTCTAATGTAGAGGACGATACTAACGCATGAAAAAATCTACATTATTTTAGTGGACGCTAACCAAGCCTAAGTAACAATTTCACGGAATTGCAACTTATCGGAAGTATATTATTCAAGTCCATTGCGTGTGAGTAGCCCGAGCCTTTATTGTTTCATGTGATTTTCTAATTTTACAGGCTATTTCACTTCAGTCCCGGTACGCTGTGTAGGATTTGCTCTATGGCCAGTCGACTATGAGGAAGAGAACATCTTGGAAACTGAAAGTAGATGTAAAAACTGAAAACCGCTTTGGCTTTGTTTTAAATTCTTACAGTATTGAACATTCAGGGTTTTGGCTTTTATTTGCATTATATTTTTTTTTATATTTATTGTTTTGCAGTAGAATTTATTAAAATGATCGCTGCAAAATCTCTTCAAATACAAGTCTTTCTAGAATCTTTCTAGAATCTTTCTAGAATCTTTCTCGGCAAGATTCCTCCTTTTACCACTTTGACCCGAGGCCTACTATAATAATAGCACGCAAACTAAATATAAAATACCTTTGCATTAAGAGAAAACTATAAATGCGTAACACGAACCAACGAAATTACCTACGCAAGTAAGTATGTATGCTAGCATTATGATGTCATAGCAAATTAAATGAAATGTGATTACACTACTCAACACAGGGTTTAAAAATGTATTATTATGGACTGTTAGCTGAATAGTAAGAGGACTTATTCATTAAATACCTTGACAAGATGACGTAGAATGGGTGTCGAGTGTGTTGGGTGTGGTTTGTCGTTAAAATGATGAAATAATAGAAATGACTTTCATGATTCAAGTAAATAGCTACTGGCGTAATCATTTCATTGTAATTTTACTACATTCTGTCTTAAAGCGTGCAATCATGGGAGTAATTGCATTAATAACTAACATAATTTTACCTAGAGTCCTCCGCGAACGTTTATTGTCGATACTCTCTCTCTTTTCCTTCGAGTCGTCTTTGAACAAAGATGTTTTAACTAACATATTTCTGTGCATACAGAAAAAAATGAGAAAGCGAGAGGAAGAAAGAAAATAATGATAGAAGGGAAAATAAATAGAAACAAAATTATAAATAGGAACATTCATTCTTGTGGGTTTTGCGGAGTAATAATTTGCTGTCATATAAATTTGAAGATAACATTTTGATAAGCCAGAATTTGGACTTGATAGAATCCAATATGTCCATGTATTCTTATAAAGAGATATAACACTATCGATATTCTGCACCCCCTTTTCTATGGGAACCAAATCTAGTTCCTTTGCTTTTAATTTCACTTTAATTTGCGTTTGTTAATTACTCTTTTATTATTTCCTATATGCGACACAATGCACTGATATAACTGATATAATGTTAATTGTTAAAACCTAAACATGGGCCACGTTGCATAATCTGGCGCAACATTTCATTCAATCGAAATTTCATTTTATATAAAAGTTGCCATGATAAATGCAATATTTACATGGCATCAATTTGCGTTTAATCGCGTCTTGTATGCAAGAGAGCTAAAAAAGCATGATCTCGAATGAGGTGTTGCTAGAAAGATTCAATTTATCGCAAACGTGCAGCAAACCAACCATTGCTAATCGAAACGCACATTATCATTCGCGCATGGTCTGTGCTTCTATAACAAGAAGGGCATAAACAATGATTTTGATTGGCTCCGGTCGATCAACTTTCTATTAACTCCTCTCTAGACTGTTACAGCTAGACCTTCACCTCTAAGTTCAATCGAAATCTTGTCCTGAACTACTTGCCACTAATGGCATTGCCGTAGGACAATAGAGAGATAGGATTGATTTCACAATCTTTTGGTACATATTTGACCATAGACTTACGATTTATATTTATCGCATTAATTACATCTTTTATGTTACAGGCCCCCAAAAGGATCCACTACCCTGGTCATCACTTTTATCTTGTTCTTCCGTCTCCGTATCATAATTGGGAGGTAAAGACTAGCTTGCAGAAATCGTAAGACATAATTTAATGATGACTTTGTAAAATAAAAATGTATCTATTTCATCACCAAGCAAAATAAATGGAAATTCATTTAAAAATGCAAATTATAATGCCTTGATATTGATGTAATTAAACAAGGGTATTAAACTTTAGCTTACAGTAGATGTAGCAACTTTGAAATGATGACTTTGAATGTCAAGGTCGGTCTCCAAACTATTCCTGGAAAGTTTTGATTACACCCCTCTTGGGGGGGGGGTGGTTGTTTCATTACTGAGTTTCTTCTTTGAGTGTCATTGATCTTTGATCGATAGAGAAGAGTCTCGGGGGAAAATGGCACCACTGTGATCGTCTGAATGCTGTACGGTCCCTTGCCCCTGTCTCTTGCCGTTCTATGTTTCCATTTTGTTGCTTTTTCAGCCCTGATAATGTAGCTTGAAACATACCTGTGTCAGTGACTCTTACTTTCTCGCTCGAGGCGCGGCTCCTTTTAACTGACATTTCTCGCATATCTCATCTTGTGTTGGGTTACACGTTGCTTGTATTGTCAATATTGTAAGGTGACGCCTTTAAAACTCGAACAATTCCATCGTCGTAGAGATAACGATATATCATATCTTATCGGATTCTGATAAAACATTTGGTCATATTTTGTTTCATCTTTGTAAAGATTTTGAGACGCAGCTTTAGGGTATTTTAAGATCGCAAGTTTTGACACGGTTTCGATGTAAAAACGTGTTGAAAGTATTAAGAGAAGGGTCTGCTCCAAAATAACATTGAACAAAATCAGAAAATTCAGATAAACTTAACAGGAGGCTTGAAAAAGCTTGAAAAACAATAAGAAAGTTATAAATGATTAAATCTTCTGACAAATTGTCAACTGATGTTGTCATAGCTGCACCATTACCCATTTCATATCAATGTCATAAAATGTTACTTTTCCTTCCAAATATATGATTTCCTCAAAACTTCTGCTAAAGGATATCTTCATGATAGATATGTAGATGTCTTATTTGAACGTATACATTAATACAAACTTTGTATTTTCACCGATTTGCCAATTTTTAAAGTAATTTCTTACATATCTCATCTTGTGTTGGGTTACCGGTTGTTTCTATTGTCAATATTGTAAAGTGACACCTTTAGAACAAATTCCATCGTCACGTCGTAAAGATAACGACATATCATATCTTATCGGATTCTGATAAAACATTTGGTCATATTTTGTTTCATCTTTGCAAGATTTTGAGGCACAGCTTTAGGGTATCTTTGGATCGAAAATTTTGACATGGATTCGATGCAAATTTTGCTTCAGGTTACTACTGTATTTCTTTTTAAACTTAAAATACATTAATAATCTAAACACAATGGCAACTGATTATGGCAACTGATTATAATAATAATAATAATAATACTAGTGGCTACTTGTATAGCGCACAGGTTTACCTTTCGGTGCTTATGGCGCTTATAAATACATGTCAAAAGAAGGGTCTACCCCAAAATAACTTTTAACGAGAGCAGAAAAATCAGAAAAACATAACAAAAAGTTTGAAACAATAAGACAAATAATAAATCGTTATGGCTGTTTAAATATTTAGACAAATTGACAACTGATAATATCATAGATGCACAATTCACCCTTTATCAGAGTCATATCAATGTTATAAAATGTCGCTTTTCCAAAAAAAAAAGATTTCCTCAAAACTTTAGCTGGACGATATCTTCATGTAGATGGCTTATTTGCATGTTTACATTAATACAATCTTTGTATTTTTTCTGCAGAAATTGGATTGTAGTGTACCCATGACGTCATCAAATTGGCTACATTACGGAAATTTTTCACTGATTTGCCCATTTTTCAAATAATTTCTGACGTGTTGGGTTACCCGCTTGTATTGTCAACATTTTAAGGTGACGCCTTTAAAACTCGAACAATTCATCCTCGTTAAGATAACGATATATCATATCTGATTGAATGCTAATGAGACATTTGGTCATATTTTGTTTTATCTTTGTATGATTTTGAGGCACAGCTTTAGGGTATATTTAGGACCGACAATTCTGAATATTACTACTGGTTACTGCTGTCTACGTTTATAAACTTTAAACGTATTAGAACATTTTAGATTATACCAAACATAGTGGCAGCAGATTATCCAGTTAAACTTGTTGAAATATATTAAGTTTGGGCGATATGTAAAAGCGTACATGGTGACCAATTCCATTTTATTTCCAAGATCTCTGGAGTCCTGATGGCATGGTTGCCAGCGAATTTTCTGATATTTTGGGCTGAAAATTAATTTAGAAATATATATAGACATATATAAGGAGGGAGAGACAGAGAGAGAGAGAGAGAGAGAGAGAGGGGGGGGGGTGAAGGAAAGAGATATGTGGAGATGGTGAAGGAGAGAAATAGAACGAGGGAGGGAGAGAGAAAGAGAGAGGGAGAGGAATGAGTGAGGGAAGAGAGAGAGAGAGAGAGAGAGAGGGGGGGGGGTGAAGGAAAGAGATATGTGGAGATGGTGAAGGAGAGAAATAGAACGAGGGAGGGAGAGAGAAAGAGAGAGGGAGAGGAATGAGTGAGGGAAGAGAGAGAGAGAGAGAGAGAGAGNGGTGGTGAAGGAGAGAAATAGAACAAGGGAGGGAGAGAGAGAGAGAGAGAGAGATAATTGACAGGGATAAAATAGAGGGAGAAAAGGAGAGGGAAATAGAGTGGTAGATATAAGGAGGATGTGATGAATAGAATAGAGTAGAAAGATAGAGAAAGAGAGAAGGGGAAGGGTGGTTTTAAAGGTTTTATACTGGCACTTTCCTGTTGACATTTTCACCATTTGTGCGGTTCTGTCTTTGAAAACAACACATAAATGAAATCATTCAACAAATGCATTTCTTTCAACCTGTATCAATCGAAATGATTTATTTCTTATGATTTGTACGGTAGTCATGTAAATGTATTCAATCCTGCGGGTAAGCTCTTCTATGTGCTAAAATATTGAATTATTCATAGAATGTGAGGTCCCAAGGGGGCACATTTGAAAACAAACCGAACAATTTCTCCTCATCCCCCCAAATCGCGTTGTTTTTAATAGCAAAAGATCAAATGAAATTGTTTCTAAGCGATCATTTCCGTACCAATTGGTGGCAATTTGTGAGACACATTAAAGGGGACTATTTGATCAATATTTGTAATGGATGGGTTATCTGCTTCACGCTGCGAAAAGATTAGATTTTGCCAATTTACAAGGTTTACACTATATTTTCCATCATGACACATGCCCTCAGTATATTTATGTTGCTCGTTCAGAAAAACATTTGAGCTTCACTGATCTACGAACAGAAGGGGTTTGAGAGAGTAAGCCATAAGCCCTTATATTCAACATTGCATAGTTGTGAATGAATATGTCTTCTCTGAACATTTTGACATAAATATGTGACAACATTACAAAATTTGTCTATTACATCAAGTATTACCTTATTATGGCTAAATTGAGACAAATGGAGAGAGAGAGAGAGGGAGAGAGAGAGAGGGGAAGAGAGAGAGAGAGAGAGAGAGAGAGAGGCGTTCAAAGTTCAACAATACACAGCACGTTTAGGAGCAATCTAGCGAGTTCCCTAAGGAAATTAATTCTCCACGTCTATTTTCATGGCATCTCATCTTGTATGTCCTAGGGCATAATTGAGAATCAATTAGACTTAAGTACGATAAATGTTTTTTTTTTTTACGAAACGAGGGAGCTAAAATTGTTTTGTTACCCATTCTGTCTAATTGTTTTCGGTGAATTTCTGATCGTGCTTTTAGACAGACCTAGATCGAGCGAGTTAACAGTGGAATGCAAACGAGCTTGATTTGAAGGTGATGAAGATAGATATCGACCCATCTTTTGCTGTAATTGATATATTATATCTATATATCTTGATATTTTGATAGTACAATTGTTTTGCTTAGGCTACAAAAATACATTATGAATAAGAATATCTTAGTGTAAAGGAAATTACTTCTGATCAATACATGACGCTACACTGATCACATATTTCGGAGATTAAAACAAGCCAGAAGATGTAAGCTACCGAAACATTGGCATATATATATATTGACTGTATAAAATATGTTTATTGCGACATAATTATTGACTTTAAAGAAAAAAAATATTTTACGACTATCACGCAATCAAGATTGAATGCATAATAACAAGCTCATGAAGTAAGGAAAAGCAAATAAAATTGTCACCGCAAAAACCGATCTTGAGTATCTTCAACGCTGCATTAATGGTTGATTAACTCGCTTACAACCACAAATATTAACGTTATATTACCATAAATCAGTATAATACTATACAACATGAGTTAAAGAGTAACAAAATACGTCATCATTAAAATATGTAAAATCAGCATCGATGATTCTTTAATAATCGCCGACCACTAAAATTTCACTAGCGATATCCACAACTTATATGATTTTAGAATATTGGGTACAATACATAATCACATAAGTTTTAATGAAGTCGGAAGGATATAGTCAGAGAATGCTTAGCTCTCGGTCTTTCATTTAAAATTTCCTCCGTTTGCTAGGCTCCCATGGCTCCTATCATAGTTCTTTTATATCACTTCGTAAGACGCTACCGGCCATGCACGTTCCTTTTGCCATTCTCTTATCAAGATCTGATCATGTAACATACCCTCTCTCCCTCTTCATTAATAGTAGCATCTATGTGTAAAGCAGATAACAATACTGATCATATTGATGATGGGAAGAATATTGCAAGATGAATTATTTCCTGCATTTTGATCCAGGTACCGTCGAGTGTCTTCCTGGTTGTAGCCGAGCAACCAATGACGTTAAATCATATGAGTATTTTGTTCATACCAGGTCCCAATAACCTCACCCGGGTCGAAGGCAGTACGTCGTTGATGAATATTTTGTTGAACAAAGTTAACGCTATTATTTCCAATGAGGGATAAAAGATCATACACATACTGATTTTTACACTGTTGTATGGGTCTTTGTGGCTAGCATTAGAAACCATGACAAACGTAAGTATCTGATTAAAGGAAACTCCTTGACCGTACATAATTAAATATGGCGCACATGCAGAAGTTGGTATTCAAGTAGCCTCCTCACAGTTTCGCATTAGATGCAAATCCGAGCTGTTTTGCCCTAATCTATTTCCGGATAATTGGTTATTCTCATGCCCGAGGAATTATACACTCTAAGCGTGAGTTGTTTGTCTTCTTTGGCTCTTAAACATCATGCATGTCGAGAAATCAGAGAGTAATCGTATTGGGAAGGAGGGAGCAATTGTCATGACAGGGGCTGATAGGTCGCCTATATGCGGTGTGGAGGGAAAGTCTTCAGAGAGAAGTAGTGTATAATGTAGTTTCAATCTGAAAATGTGTATTCTACCAGTGTTTTAAGAATTGAAGTCGGTTTTGTGTAGTGAAAGACGTTAAAGGCAGGTCACAGAGTAAGAAATAATATCAAACAAAATAAAATGATATATCTCTCACATTCTTAAAGGCGCGGTTTCGAATCCACTGGACTCCGCAGAATGAAGAATCAAAATTTTGTCAAAGAGGTACAATATTGCACCCCCAAAAAGATGCTCCCAATGTTACATTTGTTTGCAAGTTTAATGCGCAATGTTTTATCTTTATTCATAACTTTGTGCTAATACTAATGTTGCTTTATAATTTATGACGTCTTTACCATAAAGTCCGAATTGCATTGCACATGGGCTTATTGTCTTCCCCCAGCGTTAAGAATAGATGACATTTCATAGGGTAAGATGATAACAAAGATGTTCTGAATTGTAATATATTGAATTTGAAATGTATGTATAAGCAATTTTAGTTAGAGTCAGAGTTAGAGTATTCGACATCTTTAACGTGATTCACACAGAAAGAAGATTTTAGACTCTAGATTCATATTCGAATGAAAGGTAATTTTTTATTAAACAATAATGATAATAATACCTCTTATTTACCCAGGATAGCCACTTTCGGCTGTAAGCTGTTCTTCCAGGGGCCCTGCATAACATAACATTATTATTACACTTCTCCATTCTTAAATGCCAAGCGCCTGGCAAGAAGGCAGATGGTCCCATTTTATAAGTCTTTTCTATGACTCGGCCGGGGATCGAACCCACGACATACAGTTCATGGAGCAGACGCTCTACCACTGAGCCACACATATCCGGTGTATAATGATGAAAATGGTTTAAAAATAGCAAATTACGTAGAATATAGTTATTGGAAGTTGTGATTTATAGACATTGTAGATTTGTTATCTGAAATATTACACTGATCCGCACACTCTCGAGTCTACTCACAACATCTGTCGTTTTGTCCCCAGCTTGTGTTCTTATTCACTTCAAATCTGTAATTTTGGAATTTTTTATTCGAATACCTTATGAATAAGATATTTGATTAATTACCAATTTGTTCAGGTAATATTGTAAATTCAGATTCAACTTCAGACTCAAGTGTTTTTTGATTGTTTGTTTGTGTGTGTGTGTTTTTGTGACAATTTTTTTTAATTAAACACCCATCACGCTTTAAGCATAATGGGCGTTTAATAATATACATTAGCAGGTCTCTTTAACGTTAAAATGATTGATGCATTGTTGATTTAAAAATGATGAAGACACAATAAAAATGAATCGAGTGCGTCATGAATAAAAATGGGCTAAAATAAGATTATCAAAACAAATTTTGGCAGTGATTGAACCACGCCGGGTATAATGATAAAAGCAAATTAGTCTAATAATATAATGACACGTTTATTATTAGAATAATACTAAGATTTTGTTATGACGATGTATATACACATACTCTCCATCCTTATTCATCACCATGGAAACGGAAAAGAATCTACCACGTGCTTCAATATAAGCGGAAGGAGAGCATCAATAGAAAACCCAAACTCATCGGCTCTGATAGACTAAATTATTTTTTACAAGAGCAGTTTTTCTTTTCTTCATTCTCGCTATCTCATACCTTTGCGTTTTTAGCCTGTGTCGGCCCAGCGTTTTTTACAATTTAAAACGTTCCTTGGACTCACACATACGCAGATAATACGGTGGACTAGCATTCAGTGTACACTCCTTGAGCGCAAGCCAAAAATCTTTCCACCGTCTGATCCGCGTATTCTGTGCGCTCGAGGAACGTTTTGAATTTTCAAAAACGCTGGGCAGACGCAGGCTAAAAAAAAGCAAAGGTCTGAGTCGGCCTTTAAGCGGGCTGCACAATTGGTGCCAGGTAAAACAATTTACGGAGGTCATTTAATGATGTAACGTAAAATAATAAAGTGTACCCCCTTGTATCTTCTTAAATAGTACGTCCCCAGGGGAATTGATGATTTATAATGATCTGAAACTGCGCAACTGATTATTATCTTTTGTGAGGTCAAGAGAAATTACAGGGTCTGACGCTCCAAGAGGGAATTAAGACGAACTTGCAAGAAAAAAGAATAAATGGCAAGTATCATTGGATCTTAAAATTATAAATTTCTGATAAGGCGCTGAGTTATGAACTAAAACGGAATCAAATCATTAGTATCGTTCATATGCGAATACACTACGAATTACAAAATTTTGATGGCAGAAGAATAGTGAGAAATATTCTGAATGACTACACGTCGCATTTCTTTTCAACTGAATGCAGAGTTCATGAAGATGCAATTGGGATTGATATGTATAAAAAAAACTATTTAATTCACTGATTATACTGATGAAATATTTAATTAAAAGTGTGTAAGCGTCTTAATATACAATCTTTACACTCGCATTTGGGGCCTGTAACATAAAAGATGCAATTAGACTTACGATAAATATTAATCGTAAGTCTATGGCAAAACATGTACCATAGAGATACGATTAATTGCATAATCTATCGTATCTCTTTTATGTTATAGGCCCTTGGTCTCACAACCTAAGGATTCCTTTGAATTGGTTTATGATTAACACCAAAGGTACATTTCTATCATCAATGACAGCCATTTAATTACAAAGATGTCTTAATAGTATGATGAGTCAGCTATATATTGACATCTTTATATATCAATATGAAATTTCTTTAAGATATAAACTAATCTTATCAGACTTTATATCTTTGTATGGTGTATGAAAAAAATGATGTTTTAATACAATGGTGAATCAGCTGTAGATTGAAATCTTCATATATCAATATGCCATTAAAGAAAAAAAATGTGAAGATACTTGAGAAGGGAATTCCGGTCTTGTAAACCACTTCAAGAGCTAGGAAGGCAGAAAAGAAGAGTGGAGAGCTTTTTCCCAATAGTGGTCAAGAGGAAAACTTCCGCACTCTCTATTTTTTTTTAAAATCGAAACAATATTTAATGCTGAAAGTTCCCAAAAGATATCAAGTGTGATGTCCTTATTATATACTGTTACATTGTTTCAGTTCAGAGGGAAAAGAAGAATGTGGAAATAATTTTTCATATACGTGTATAAAAAAATCGACTTTTTGTAAGTGTGATTTTTTTTGGAAATAACACTTGTATCTAGAGTGAAAAATAATGTCGTCATTTTGATAATGAAGTGTGGGACTAGCGGGTACGACTTTATCGGTCGTCGCTTGAAGTCCTACCGTGGCATTAATTTTCTTGATTAATGTTAACTCGGTTATGCATGTGCAAACAACAACAACAATATTGCTTGTACATGTAGTATGATCTAAATTTGACTTTATGGTGGCAACTTTATTATAAGGCTTTACTGCCTTCCGTGTTGTCTCCACTTTCAAGTTATGTTATGTTTTATATGTACATTGTAAATTGTTTTTTATTTGATTTTGATAGAAATGAAATGAAATGAAATGAAATTAAGAAACATGTTCTTGATTAAGCAAAGAAACTATACTCTTATTGAGATTGTTCGTTCTCTATTCATATCACTTTAAGAAAAAGAGCTTAAATTTAACTGAGATACTTTTTTCACACATGTATATAGTCGTAATTACATCCTATCACACAAAACATGTTTAACAAGCATGATGTTTAAAAAAAAATCTCCAATCTCCCCAATTAAAAGGATTTCTTTTGCGTTTGTGCACCATATTTTTCTTAGTCTGTTGTCATATTGACGTACTTGTGCTCATGTGGAAAATGCATTTCTCTCCTCATATTGCTCAATATTAGAACAATTCAAAATCATAAATTTACATTACATGTTCACGTGGTTTGTTTGCCGATCAATCAGAAAGTTATGTTTTAGTTTGTATTTCCTTTATCTCAAGAAATGACGGATAGAAGAACTATCATTCTTTCCCGCTTTCAAGTCAACATGTATTTCGTCTAAGATATTTCTCCCCACAATTTTGAAGGTACTCTTTCTCACGATTTCCAGTGTATCTGGTATACGCAAAAATAAGTCGGTACACATGACACCTCCTTTAAACTTCATGAAATGTCTTCTTTTCATTAAACAGCCTGTGCAGTTTTCATACCAATATGAAGGCTAATATGACACGCTGGGAGAGCCAGGGAGTTTGTGGAGGTGTGAGTGAGTTGATAAGATGTAGTTACTCCGTCAACATTGTCACAAGATGCACAAGGGGATGTGAGACATGTGTAATGTGCAAAGCTCACCAACACAGCAAAGCGAAGGGAAACCTTGGCGAGTATTGATCTTGGTATTCCTCTGCGCTCTTGTGAATAGAAAACGATCAATTCTTTCTCCTGTTGCAACAACTCTTCAACTTGTCGAAGAGGATTCTTCCCTTGATATCGAATGAGATATCATCAAATACATGAGTTCGAAATAGAATAACACCTTTTCGTAGACTGAACATTTTTATGATACGGATCGCGGAGATAAATTTATCGACCGGCTTTGAAAAGAACTCTAGACTTGCACTAGATATTAATATGGAGAAAGAGGTAACTGAGTGATCACGGTCTTGTACAATGAGTGAAATAAAAAATATCTTCGCATACTCTCTGACAATAATTTAACTAACATGTATGTTTTTTTTTTATTTGACCAACACTTGTCAGTTTTATGCCTCCAAATGGTTATTTTCTCCTCAATACTTGCCCAATCTTAGAAATTCTGTACTTTAAACGTGATAACATTTGGTAATGAAATACCAAATTTCCGTTTTCCCCAAATTCAAGCGGGTACGCATTTATTTACTAGCTAATTTGTGTCCGATACTTAAGAGTGCATCATTTTGTTTAACAAAATATTCCGTAAAGTCATACTTAACGAAAAAAAAACATTTCCTGCCAATTTGCCTTACTTACCCATATTCCTAAAACAGAAACCTTATCCGAATTTTCCAACCAGTCAAAACGTTTAGTTATTTTTGGAGCAATTTCAGCAATATGAGAGACAGAGAAAAATAAGTAGGCGTCAGTGTTGAATTGCATCAGCAGAAGATTATTGGCTTACTTAAATTTTAAGTGACTTGAATTTACAGCTAGTTGACGTCATTTCTAAGTTTAATTTTAGCCTGCGCGTTTAAAACTTCTTTTTTTTAATACAATTTTCACGTATCCTTTTTAACATTAAAGCCTTGACATATTACGATGTATGACATCTTATGGAATCAGTAACGAGTTCTTGCGGGCATCATGCATTTATTTTGGGGTTGACCCATCGTGTGATGACATTTATTACTGTTGGGTTTGTGCGATGCCCGTATAATATTTCTATGTGCATGGACCATACAGGTTTTTGAGTTGGAAAATTCCACATTCCACAAGCCATTTTGATCTACCTTTTTGTATGTCCATCTTAAGTGACAGACCCTCGGAGACTGGTGAAATCATTAAAATGTATAAATGAAGTGCTAGCATATATGGGAAGGAATACACAATCATTTACATTGTCCAAATGAAAGGCTTCAAGGTATCAATATTGTATTGTCGGTAACGGAATTACATTAGAGTACTGCCTGTTTGGGTCATTAAACAGTCCATGGATTTTGAAATATTATATTTCGCATATTTCTGAAGAGAGATTTTCAAACTATGACATATACATCACATATTCCAAGCAAATTATACACATTATACTGTCTCCGAGAAAAATGTATCTTTAAGAAACCCTACTTATGAGGGCATGGGTGTTACGTTCAGTTAATGGACTCCGATAGGCTCATTGCTAAGCGAATGTTAACAATGCATTAGTAATGTGTTCATGACCTAGATAAAATGCTATTTATATACAGAAATCCACATCGACCCACAAAAAACAGATGCTGATTAGATTTGTGTGCAGCAAACAAATCTGAATTCAATTCCAAATTCGGGTGTACATGCATAGAAAGGTCTAGATTAAATTCTGGGGGAAACAAAGATCATATGTTTTAATATGCATATCATGTATATAGGACAGAGCCCCAAGAGATATAATGAAATCTTTATCAGATATGCAGACATCGTATATGCATGAATATTATCTCTGTGGAATCGTCAATAAAAGGCCCGGCCACACATTTGTATTTAGAGATAAGGTAGGCAAAACATTGCTTCATTTGTTTATCGTTTGTCAGCAAGTTTTAATCTTTTGGAGAAATCTAAGCTCTTGGTTAAAGACAAGAAAAGTGTACATTCATAATTTGTTTACAATAATTAGATATTTTTTAACGTCACCCAGCGGAATTAATCACAAACCTTTCAAACAGATTGGATTCACAGAACCTTATCACCTGGGGCGCTCCGGTGGTCTAGTGGTTAGGACACACTGGTCTAGTCATTCAGAGGTCGTGGGTTCGAATCCCATCCGGTACAACCTATGCTTTTTTTATAGCCTCCGGGTAGCTTCACACAACAGTATAGCGTGTGCACCCCTTTGTGGGCCGTTGGCGACAATATTGAATAAATTCTATATATCAATTAGATATGTGTTTAGGTATAGTTTCAAAACATGGTGATCTTGTGAGAATATTGGTATTCTATGAAAAACAATATTTAGAAGCAATACTAGGATAGAAAACCTTATTTGGAATATATCAAGAGAGAGAAAGCCTTTAGAAAATTCGTACATGGAGAGTATTTTTTAAATCACATAAACGTTGGGCATACGTCAATACTCAACCAGACCTTTGCGTGTATTGCCAACGTCAGCCCAGCGCTCGGGGCATTTGATAGACGCTTCGCGAACGTAGAAATACGAAGGGAAGGCACTTGGCCGACGCGTCGCGGCTTACGCAGTTTTTCTTTCGTATTTCTGCGTGGACGCGTCGAACGTTAGATATCGGCTAAAAGCAAATGTGTGATCAAGCCTTTAGCTATAAACGTAAGGCCCCGATCACATAGAGGCCCGGAAGCAATACGATTCAACACGACTCATTGTTAATTCACAGGTAATTGCCTCAGAACAAAGAGTCGTGTTGAATCGTGTGGCTTCCGGGGCCCTATGTGACCGGGGCTTAAAAGTGCGAATGAGCCTATAGGATGCATGGAGGGGACCGGTAATCTTATTGTGGATACTCCATAGCATGGTAATGTGTTGCCGCAAGATATTATTCATCTTATCGGCACCATGATCTTTCAGGTTCAGGTCTTGCTCTCTGATTCAAAGATTCCGGCAAAAACGGATCGATTATTTTTCCTTACGTTTCAACTTTTTATTCACCATTGCTTGTGCATATGGTGTGTATGCACGTGAGCTTGTGCGTGTGATAGCGCGACTGCTTAAATGATGTAAAGGTATGGTCACACCGGCCGAGCGGAGCCTTGGCGGTCCTTTAGCGGAGACAAAAATTCATTACCGCTCGTAACCGTTCACCATCGCTAAACATACGTTGGCATCCACTAGTGCACTGATGGATCAGCTCTCCAATCTGTCATGGTCCCTAGTTCCGCTCCAAAATGCAACAGGTTTTGAGCCGCACAAAAGATTCCAAGCGATAAGGAGAGGGCAATTTCCGCTCTGGCAAAGTTCACCACCGCTGAAACACCGCCCAGGCACCGCTAGACGCAAGTTCGTGGCCGCTTGAATCCGCTCGGTCAACGCAGAGCGACATCATGCACATGCGTGCTTTGGTTCACCAGAAGTTTAATTCAAAAGCCATGCCCCACTTTGGGCCGTCTTTGAGAAGATGATTCTGTACATTGGTTAGGGTCTTATATAGGGATCCGAGGATTGCATGGAATTTTATTCTTTGAATTCCATTGTGTGAGGTAGACTGCGTAGCGCCTGGGAAATATTCCAGCTGCCACGACAGTGCATTCACACAAAAGGATTTTAAAGTGATTAAAATTCCGTTGTGCTATATGCGATTGCTTTGTTGTTTGGGTCTCAGTGGGAAGCAATGCAGATTTCTGCGTTGGCCTAGCGGATCCAAGCGTCCACCAACCACCGTCTAGCGGTACCAGGGCAGTTTTGGAGCGGCCATGAACTTTCCCAGAGCGGTAAGTCCCCTCGCTTCTTTCCGCTCGCAATATTTTGTGCAGCTAAAAACTTTCAGAGCGGTAGGAGGGACAATAAGCGGTGGTCGAGCAGAAACCTGCGTTGACTTAGCGGAGGCGAACTTATGTTAAACGGCGGTGAACGGTTACGAGCGGTGATTAATTCTTGTCACCGCCCAGGACAGCTATTTAGCACCGCCCATCCGATATGACCATGCAGGCTATAGAAAAAGCGGTGTTAGATGGGCGGAGGTAAGCGTTTTACAAAAGAGATCAATTGTTCTACCCACTTTGTGAGCGGTGACGAGCGATGCCGAAATTAAATCCCCAATTCCTTCCGCTAAAGGACCGCTAAAGCTCCGCTCGGCCGGTGTGACCACACCTTTATTGACAAAATAACAATGCTAGCAATAGTTATGACTTATTTTAGTATTTTCTTTTCTGTGTTTTCATATATGCTCTTCGGCAGGGCCATCTTGCAAAACTGGCCATGCAATGTGGCATGAACGAGAATACCCTGTCCTTTAAAGAAAACGTGAATGAATAAATAACATTGTGCACAAAATAATCAACATTCAAGACACTCTATTGTGAGAAATTATCGTTTATTCTCGCAAGACCCCCAAAACGTACATTCATACATGAAGGAAGATAAAAAGAAAATACCACTAGATTGTGATTAACATATTTACGACCACAAACTTCATTTATATTATGCTTGGCTAGCAATCATAAGCGTGAAACCTTCTATAGATTCGTCTGTACACTACACATATTGAAATGTTTTAATTCTACCACTGTCATACTCACCAAGTCGCTTCCTTTTGAAAAATCGATTTTAGGCGTCGTTACGGAAACTCCCCAGTCCTATTAACGTCAAAGGTTAAATAGACATACCGTATTGCTTTATACGACAGCAGCGGGGGAAACACGAAGCGGGGATTATAAAGATTTCGTTTCGAGTTATTTACATTACCAAGGTTCCTTAACCGGGGGTCCAAGCTATAACCAAAGTCAAATATTTTGACATGCGTAATAGATTTGGCGCAATCATTTCCCTGATCATCGTCAAGTCGCTGATGGCTTTTTAATCATTCTAATGAAAGACCTGGTCATTATCGCGTACACACTTAAAAAATAAAGGTGCAGCATTTCCCCTTTAAAGGTGCAAACAAATACAGCACTGGTAGCACCTGTTTGGGGTGCAATGCTGCACATTTTTGATGAGAAATCGGTATGATTTTGTATTCTGAGGAGTGATCAGAGGATTTGAACCTGACCATTCAGGATGTGGGATTGTTATGTTGTATCTTATCCGATCGTGCCACGCTTACATGCATAAGCAATGGTGATTTTTAAAATATATCAAGTAATGACTTGATCCAGAAAAAACACATTGTCTGCTCGAGGCTGTCAAAAGGTACAATATTGTTCATTTTGGTAGTTTGTACCTTCCATATACCTTTCTTTTGCTGAGCGTATACGGTTTAATGTACACCTTTTCGAGATTTGTCACATATTGCACCTTTTCGAAAAGGTTTGCACCCTTTATGCACCTTTTTTTTCATAGTGTTTATCTACAGACATAGAAATCAGTGGTTGACGTAGACTTGCCTGCGTGTAAAAAAAACCCCCAACAGATTAAGAGTGTTGTAGTTGTGGGTGTCCCTCATGATGTCATGATAAAATGAGATTGAATTCATATATAATGTTTAAATTGTTTTCCATAATTCCTCTATTTTCCTTTCTGGACACGTCCTGAGAGTTTTTGTTTTTACATAACAGAGTGCGCATGGAATTAAAAGTATTGAAGAATGATATCATATTTACAGCTGACTGAAATGATGATGCTTACAATAAGAGTTTTAAGAACCAAAAAACGCGTGCGCTGGTACTCTTCCTTTAAAAGATATGCAAGATTTCCCATGGGTCAATGCACATATTTGAGCCTTATGAAATGGAGGATCAAGCAAATTATTTAAAAATAAACTAAACTGGAATCAATTTGAGCTGTGTAATTACGATCAAGTCTAATCCATCAAAGTTTTCAGTCTACATTCGACATGAATACACCAAGATTATTGACTTGAAATGTCGAAAGTAATAAATGGGTATATTTTCAGAATATTTTGTTTAGAGAAAAAAAATGTTTCTACTCAATTACATTAGGGAGGGGGAGTGAGGGTGGGGGGAACTGGTGGTCGAAATAATATTTTCAGTCCAACTGGTGAGCGTACGCATACACCGACAGGTTGGACCCCACTCATTCGTATTCGTGTGTGTACTGCGATGGTGGGAAAGACCGAGAAAGAGAGAGAATAAGAGAGAATAATTGGCGCATTAAAACCAAACACTCTGGATGCTGTACGTCGGTTTTGTGGTACTCGACCAAAAGCCGCCTGCATTCCTCTCTCTCAGCCCTCTTCTCCCGATCACCTCCATACACACGCTCGCTGCTCGCTGTACTAAGAAGGTGATTCGTCAGGCTTGATACTTCTGCTTTTACTTTCTCCTCCTCATTCAACCCTCTCCAGTCATTCTTCCCATTCTCATGCTCTCTGACAGGTCGCTGTGCATGTTTATCACGTCTCATCCTCAAGTGGAGTCTTTGGAGCACAATGCTCCCTCCTTCATCTTTTTGATTCCGTGCTCGCCAGCATTGGGAGATCAATCCCCATCATCCTTTATCTCATATTCATCTTTCTCTGACACATTTTCTCGATTTGGTCTATCTCTTCCTACAGCGGGGGATGTGACTTTCAAGCAAAAGTTCGAATTTGGATATCATACATTAGCTCTGTTCGGATGATAGACAATGATACAGGATATTGATCATTGTTTTGATACTCTTATTAATAACGTTCAATCGTGATATTCGGAAAAATGTTATGACATCTCGGTTGAGTATCCATACCTCTAATTGTTTGGAAAATCAATTAACATGTCCACATAGGAGCAATCACTGTAGCTCGGTAAGTTCTGTAAAACAAGTTGCTTTATATTAATATATATTTTGTGTAAATATGGTGCTCCGTACACTTTATGAAAATTGATGGAGGTAATACAGATATTTATAAACATTCAGTTCAATTAGTCGTTAATCAATGTTGTTCCAGAAATCACACAAAACTTAATAACTTTGACGAAAACCACATTGAAACCACAAATAAGACTCAATGAGAGAAGGAGAATATTATGAAGCCGCTGACATCGACTAGTAAACAAAAGTGGTGCGTTTATTTTGTTACATTTAACCAACGGCTGCTTTAGCTATGTTATCATCTGCAAACTACATGTCGAAAACAAAAACGATTACACTTCAATATTTATATGGTCCGATGATGCATTGTAATGTTGGTTTTAAAGAAAAAACTCCTTATTTGCCAAGTCTTTTTTTACTTGGCAGGTGTGCAAAACCGCTTTTGACAAAAACGAGGAAAAATGAGATAAAATGTGGCAAATTTTGTGGTTATGTTATGGTTTTATCGATTACTTTGATAAGATAAGTCAGAGACAACATAAAATGAATTTCCTAATAGATATTGTCATTTTGAATGTACTGATGCACACTGCAGCCAGATCGCGTTTCGAGGCTTTTATGTCCATATCGCTCACTTTATATAGTCAAAACGCGCCAGTTAATAAATATTGCAAGAACTTTTTTCCCTATGGCTTTAAAGAGATTTGTCGTCATGAAACGTCTCTGTGTCTTGTGCACTTTTCTTGAGACGGACAAGAATTAGCTCGGTCGTAGTACTAATAAGAAATGACAAATGGATTTATTGAAAATATAGAAATGAAATTAAAGCTCTGAAGAGGACTGCCGATGAATACATACGTTTGTTTACGGGATACAATGTAATGCGTCGTTAAATGTCAGGATTATTTATATCATTGATAAAGTTTATGAGAAACGTTAGGACGTGCGTTTAAAAAAAAGAGGATACAGCTGATCAAGTATTGCGATGGCAGATATTAGTCATTGATTAAAATGAGTATTATTATCGACCTGTTCAGCTCACAAGTAAGTTTGATATTTTGTACAGGCAGAATTTTAGTAAAATATGTAATGATGGCTCCATGAAACTATAATAGTGGATACTAATTAAATTAATAATCTACCGAATTACTTATAAGATATGGTAATGTAAGCCTGTATGGTGAAATTATGAAGAATATGTTATGTTAATTGACTAAATATATTGCACACATTCTGACAAATATTGCCGAAGGTGAGTCAAGTGTTCTTTTTAAATCTAAAAGCGAATATATCAACAATCATACTTTACTGTTACGTAAACACTGAAAAGATAACAAAATAGTGGATCCAGAAAGGGGGGGGGGGCGAGGGGGCCGCGGTCACCTCTATTGGCGATGTCGAGGGGCCGTCTCTACAAACCACATCTCTTTTGTTTATTGAGGACCAATTTTTGCTTGTCAACTCGCGGCGGCAGAAAGTATTGTACAAGTTTTTTTGTTTGTCTGAAATTTTCTGGAGCCTCTATTGGAAAATCCTCGATCTGCCCCTGTACTGTGTCCTAATTTCCTTAATAAAAACACAGCATTTTGGGAGTAATCTTTTTACGTTGAACTCAACTATCATCTATGCATCAACTAAACTATGTCAACCAGCCTCGTCCGGTGCCTTATTTCAGACTCTATATTTTGATAAAAACAAAAGCATTACTTTAAAGAAAATCACTTCAAAGTAATATTATTACACAGTACTGTCGCACTTCGTAGACATTATGATGCGCCAGTATATATATCTTTTTCGGGTCTCTTTCACCCGCATTACTTAATATCATGCTATTTGTATTTTGATTAATACATATGTTCGTTCAGAATTTTGGTTCCTTTATTCATTATTCTTTGTGATATACATATTATGAAAAACATAAATTAATTAACTAAATCCCATTTCATAGTCATCTACCATGTATTGATTGACTTCCATTTCATTCATTACATCAATTTACAAAAATAGTTACAATGAAAATTTCCCAGCATTTAACCATTTGCCCAATATTATTGGTTACCATAGCAACAACGTGCAGCATAGATACTTAAAGTTATATTACCCTAGCCCAGGAGAGAGATAGAAAGAGATATATATAGAAATAGGGATAGAGAGAGAGAGAGAGAGAGAGATAGAGAGAGAGAGAGAGAGAGAGGGGGGAGGGAAAGGGGGGGGGGGGGGTAGGAAATGATAGAACATGGAGAGAGATGAGGGAGGAGGACTGGTAATAAAGGTCACTACAATGATTATTATATTTGTAGACATTAAACGCAATAAGCGTAATGAATAATGGATGCATATCATTAGTTTTGACAGCAATTGAAAGCAAGGCGTGCATACCTAACGTTTAATTAAACACGGATAAGAGAATGAAAAAGGAGTAAATTGATATACCAGTCGCACTCCCCTTTGACACCTTAACAGCTCTCGCTATAATCAGGATAATAATTTCTAGATCAACATTAATCTAAAGGTTCCATCACACTTTTGAGGTTATACCTGACATTATCCCAACGTTCATAAAATTTGGAAAACGCTCCAAGAAATCATAAAAAACGGAGAGAAGACGCTTGATCGATGTTGAAGGCGGTTGGCGTCGGCTACGCGTTTTTCCTGCAGATTTCTGCTTCAAGGGTGTGTTCTTTATGGTTAATGAACGCTAGGTATAAGTTGAATTTAAAAAAGTGTGATTGGACCTTTAGCTTGCTATGCATAGACATTTCCCCTTCCAGTACTATTCATCTATTATTAACCATCTCATATACTACCAAATTCATTCCACGGGTCAACCCCGCTAGACGGGCTACGTTGCAAAACAAATATAAACACTGCCACTGTCATGATCTTCTTTCGCAATACGATTATATGTATTTCAAGTATTGTCCATGAATTAATATTTTACGACAAATTCAGTATTGTCCATGAAATTATATTTTACTAAAAAATTGAATATAATCTTTTTTTTTAGCAGCAGTGCGACTTTCAATTGATGTCTGACCTTCGTCAAGTCTCAATATTAATGAAATAACCATATTTGCGATACCGCATTGATACAAATGAAGAGTGCACATATTAATCAAGAGATAACTAGTCTTTCTAGAACTGCCTTTATTTTATTGTTAAACAATTGATTTGATGAAGCGATCGATTCATACAAACAGTGTTGCAGGGTTCGAGGGGGATATCGATCTAAGCATAAGTTTGCAGTAATATTGAGTGTGTTTGGTTTGGGCTTTGAAATCAAATATTAATACCATTGACTTTGATGAGGACAAAAACTAGGTTATGAGACCATGATTCTTACGCTCATATAGTGACCTGTGACGTCTTTCATAATAGACAATGATATGCTACATTACCAATTGTTTGTCACAACATAATAGTCTGCATCTTACTGGCATCAGTGAATTCGAAGGGAAAATTGCAATCAAACACCTCATTTTTAAACTTAATTACCCCAGTCCCGCTTATACGGTGAACAGTCTGCTAGACATTTTCTGATGTACAGTATTATACCATGGAACAGGACAATAAAGATTAACCGGAAAACAGTTGGTGTGCCGTATCACACTGGGAAACATCCACTAAACACCGGCTTAACAGCAGCTAAACACCTGATCCGTGTAAATGTGGTGTAAATTCATATCAGACTCAATTTTCAAGCGTCTGAAAACCATGCCTTTAATTGTGAAATCAGAATCAGAATAACATGATGAATGATCACAGCATCAATTCGCTTGTCATTTCCATCTTTATATGTTGGTAGATGCGGTATTGTTACTGAGCATCGCGAAATTGTTACCGATATAAATGATAAAGGTTTTACCATGACAACGACCCTCATAATGATCAATTACAAAACATTTGGTACTCCATCAAAACAAAAGGCCTTTCAACTGCTGCGGAATATATCATTTTTTGGTTTCCATTTCTATATTTGTCAATGTTCTATTTTCGATGATGTTTTGTGTTGAAACATTGATTGAATATTATGATCAGTTGAAAGAACATTCAGGCTGTTTGTTGCACATTCTAATTGGTTATTCTTATGCCTCATGTCTCCTATTTTAACCGGTATGTAATCGAATCGGAAATAAGATACCCTCTTTTATTGGCTAAATATGTTTTACCCAGCATTGTTTTAAATGACATATATATATTTTTTTTTAAAGTAACGAGTCTAATTTATTCATTACTATATAATGGCTTAATGCTGTTTTCGGGAATGGAACCGAATTCACGGACTTTAACGGGTTTAACGGTCGCAATCCGAAGGTTGATTTTCCATAAGACGTAAAATATCATTCTAGAAATAACGAAATAATGAAAGAGTAAATAAAATATGTTTAAACCATAAACATACCATATATATATACATATACTCTGGAATAAATCCTTTTTTCACATCTAAAGTAGATGAACATGTTTCTCAGCGGCTATACCAATACGTTATGTGTTATATTCACTTAGGCTTTATTTGGACACTGGTGGCATGGCGGATGATTCTCGTTGATTTTCCTGCTGTTTTAAACAAATCTTTGACAGTGTGTACCACAATAAAGCATAAATATTTATCTAGAGTGATCAAAAGTCACTATACATTTAGGAATAAAGGTGCAACAGAGGCGCAAACAAATGCAACACCGGGAGTCCCTTTTTGCTTCAATATAGCATTTTTATAGGTATGATGTTACATTCTGCAGTGCTCAGAAGATTCGAACCCGTGCCTTTAAGGATGTGTGATTTCTTGGTTCTAGCTTATCCGATTGTTCCACGCTTCCATGCATAGACAATGGCGAATTTAAAAAATATCAAACAACGAATAAACGACACAACATAGTGTTCGCTTGATTCTGTCAAAAGGTACAACATTGCACCGTTTTTTTTTTNTAGGCTTTATTTGGACACTGGTGGCATGGCGGATGATTCTCGTCTATTTTCTTGCTGTTTTAAAACAAATCTTTGACAGGGCGTACCACAATAAGGCATAAATATTTATCTTAGAGTGATTAAAAGTCACTATATATTTAGGAATAAAGGTGCAACAGAGGCGCAAACAAATGCAACACCGGGAGCACCTTTTTGCTTCAATATAGCATTTTTATAGGTATGATGTTACGTTCTGCGAAGTGTTCAAAGGATTCGAACCCGTGCCTCTGAGGATGTTTGATTTCTGGGTTCTAGCTTATCCGATTGTGCCGCGCTTCAATACATGAACGATGACGACTGTATTTTAAAGATATCAAACAAAGATATCCACAACATAACACAGTGTCCTCTTGATGCTGACAAAAGGTTCAATATTGCACCATTTTCAGTATTTTCCACCAGTTATGTCCTATTTTTCTCTATCACTGCGTGTACACAAAATATTGCAATACCGCACTTTTTGGAGTCTTGGCGCAGATTGCACCTTTTTGCAAAGGTTTTAATATTTTGTGCACCCTTTATTCTTAGTGTGTATTGATTATTTCTACATCCCTATATTACCTGTCTTTTGTTACACAAAACGCAACTTTTATATCCTTTCTTTACGGGAAATGGACGCCTAATTCATTATCATGCGATAATTTTCATTCACATTCAATGCATGGCTTTGACCAAAAAAAAAAAGAAACGATGTTGAGATAATCTGAAATTAATTTGACGGTGGATTGAGTGTTAATTTCTTCCTTTCCGGTAGACGCAACTGATTATGGAGATTCGTTTTCCAAAATGTCCCCAAATAAAATGGCGTGACTCCATGTATTACCGTTCGAAGGATATGAGGTGACTGGAGACCTAGTCAAATTGAGGTGCACGCAGGGGTAATACGATACAACAAAACGTGGTATATCTTCGTATAGGTTTTAACTTGTCTGTTTATAGTATCAAGTTTTGTTTTTTTACATTATAGCTTTCTACTCGTGTTTTTTTACGATTATACGAGTATATTTGTTTGGAGTGAAACGAACCCTTATCACTTCATACACGGCACTGATGATGCCTTCGAATAAGTTTAATGTAATTTTCTTGTAATACCATACATTTGTATCCATTTACAAAAAAAAAAAGAAGAGAAAAAGGCAAAATACATAGTCTGAGCTGAGTCCCTGGGATTTTCACGGTAGGTTTGTCAATTTCTGCCACCGGTGTTTCCTGGTGATTCCACTTCGTTGCATGCCGATTATCGTTTCTCCGATCTTGGGCGAGGCCCTGGGAGGAATCTTTCGTTTTATAAAGGCAGGCGCCTTCCGCTGGGGCTGTGTAGGTCTCCCAAGAGATTTCCATCCTCAAGATGCTGTCCTTGTCCTGTTTAACCCTTTAACTCCCGAGAAATTTTACTTTCATAGGATATGAACTTTGAATATTTGGCTCGAGCAGATAGCAGTTATTAAAAACGAAAATTATTACAAAATAATGCGTAATGGAGATTTCTTTATCTGACTGACATCGGGGGATGAGGGATGGGGGATGGGGTCGTTGAATGTGTCAAAACAATGGTTGAACGTACTGACATAATTATTATCGTTGTTGGTTCATCGACAGGTTGGCTTTGTTCGCTTCTGTAGTTCTAAAGATTAACTTGTGCCACAAATTTGTAATACACTCTAGCTCATTTTCACTCTCCCTCATTGCAAAATATAATGTTAAGTCAATATTTTGTCCCATCATTACCAGATCAATTGGCGCTAGATACAATGTGTTTCTTTCAAAATGTTTAATAAACTGAAAATTAGTTCATTGAAAATACGATTATTCATGATCCACATAAGGGGTTACGACTGATACCTGTATAGGTTCAATCCTGGTCAAGACACGAATTTATCTGTTTTGAAATTTTTGAAAAAGGTGTATTTACAAAAAACTTATACAAGAAAATGTACTAATACAGAAGACGTAGTAGCTTTGAATATTCTCCATCTGCCTGTTTATAAAAGCTTTGTTTACAATTGTATAATTAAGACGAGTCTTCCGTTTAAAGGCCCGCGCACACCAAACACGGCATGACATAACGGCACGGTTTTTACGCGATATCTTGGTTGTTATTGGTCAACGCGCTCTTCCGCGCAAAGGATGTTCAGCAATTGGCCAATCACATGGAAGACATCGCGTAAAAACCGTGCCGTGATGCCGTGCCGTGTTTGGTGTGTCCGGGCCTTTAGTCCTCCCCTAGCGTTTGTTATCTCTCATTAGCCGAAGACTTGTTTAATTTGGGAAAGTNTTGTTTAATTTTGGAAAGTTTATATACAACTGCACGGAAGGAGAATTAGTTGCTGGTCAGTGGATTTACTCGTATAAAACTTTAGCTTTTTTTTCTTTCTTCATTTTAATCCTCGTACTCCTTTTCCCTTGATTTATCAAAATTCTCTTCTTTATTGCCTCTTACTTGCATTTGTCTACGAAAGAGGAAATTAGAATGGCGCGCTGATTGTTTGATATAGGTCGGAAAATATTGTTGAACATGCACTGAATGTATTCTGCAAGGCCCAATGTTATCCTAATGTATGTAATAACGTGATGATGCATAACGATGAGGAGAAGGCATTGGTATTGGATCTGTGGATGAAGGTTAAATGACATCAGAGATGAATACGTCTAAAGGCATTCCTTAACAATAGAATATAGTCTCAAAGCAATCTAAGATGGTTGTGATCGCCTTGATATCTTTGAAACTTTGAAACTATAAGAAACATTATGTAAAGTATTTCCGTAAAATAAAGTGGGTCATGGAACAATAGATCCATACACCGTGTATTGATCTTTTCGGACACACAAGCCGGTTCTAATTTGAATAGCATTACAAAGGGGCATTGGATTGGCGCTCGACTTATTTTTCATGAAAATAGAATGTATCATGTGAAGATGAAAAAAGTGTAAAATCTAAATCGGTCCTTAGTATGTTACCTTGGGTCAACGAAAAGAGCACGATTTTCTCGCCAAAGGTGCCAGGACAAGCTTTTACCGCGTACTGCATATACTTCGTCGTAAACCGGTAAATGTGCGGCGATACACATTTAAAGTAATAAGGTTAAAACGTTGGTATATGTTGAAGTATACAGGATCAGTACAATTTTAGGATTGTGGAGATACAAATTTTAGCCTAATGTATGGAGTTATGAGTATATAATTGGTTAAAGCAGGTAGATTTTTTACTTCAATCCTTTGCAATATTAGTAATTGTCTTTAAACTTATTCAGTAATGGAAAACACTCAAATATTCAAAATGTACAACAGTATGTAGGCCTATTCAAGCCAATTTATCTTAATGCCCCGGTCACATAGGACCCCGGAAGCAACACGATTCAACACGACTCGTTGTTCTGAGGCAGTTAACTGTGAATTAACAAAGAGTCGGGGTGAATCGTGTTGCTTCCGGGGACCTATGTGACCAGGGCTTTAGCCTGCATCCAAACGTTCCTGATACTTCCTTGAGCAATTGAGCAATCTGGTCAATGTTTTGTAAAAATATGTCCATCATTTTTGTTTTCATGATGCATGTAAATTATCAGCAATTGATGCTTTTTTCAACGAACAACTCAAGTCTTATGAAAATTGATGCTTCGAGAGGAACAATAATATATTTTTTTCATACATTTCCATCTACTCTTGAAAATAACGGCTTTAACTATTCTCGGAAAAGTAACGCGATGAAACCACAAATGCAGAAAGAATCGACAATGACCATGAACAATTCATTATAAGTTGTTTTATATGCCCAAACCGCAACATCACAAAGTAATGAAGACATGAAATATATATATTTTTATTAGAATTAGTAAAAAAAAAAAAAAAAAAAAAAAAAAAAAAAGGAGCTAAATGGGCGTTGACCATAGAAAGGAATAGGACAACAATAGACTTGAAAAAGAGCGATGTTGCCTATAGAGATCATTATAGAGATCGGAGACGAAGATCTTACGCGAGGGTGATGATGCCCATACCTACAAAGGCCTTTCCTAAAACCATCATCTTATGCATCTTCATTCTCAATCCTTTGAAGAAAGAGGGTCTTATTTTCGCATGGACTAGCATAACGTGATTTGTTTCTACTCAAGTTAGCTCTTGGTATAAGCGTTAAGCTGCTCAGGAGAGCATTGCATGAATCTTGACGATGTGACATAATAATTATTATTCAAGCGAATGAACTTGAAGTGAACTTTACCCACAAAGGCGAGCACTTCTGATACATAGGTTTGTTCTCTCCCTATATGACACGCACACTTACATACACACATACACACATGCAGACACACCTAGACACAAACATGCACATACAGATCCACGTACGTATTTTTGGATGTTGTCTCTCATTGGACCTCATTTTCCCGATTATATCAACGGTCATACATGTGTATTTCAATTTTCCACTCTCCTGCCCATCTCCTTTTATCCATACTTCTGCCCTTCGTCTCTTTGACATTTGTGAATACTACGTGATCACGCCTTCTCCTGTTAAAGTTTTCTTTAACTTCAACTTATTAACATAATCTTTAAACCAATTCTCTCTCCCATATCTATCTATAATTCATCCTATGCTCTCACCTGTTTTCACTCTTCTTTTTTAAATAAATTTAATTCCAATTCTTATCCTTAATTTGATATTCATGGAGACTTTCGTGAAGTCTAATGTTTTGTTTATTTTTTACCACAACTTACCATTTCACACCTTGCTGATATAGAAGGTAAGGCCTCATCCCATTAAGAAGTAGTTATATGCAGATGAGATCCCTGGGTGTTATAAATGTCAACTATGTTCGCAGATGTTCCCCCAATGATGGCTGTAATGTCGACGTAATGGTTCCCAGTGGTATCGATAATAGAGGGGTGTGCAGAAAGCCAGATCACATTGCCATCAATAAATCAGTTGATCACAATACTTGGCGTTCTGATGGAACGAGCATTATGATTTCTTTCAAATGCAATCATCTCCTAGGATCCAAAATGGATGACATTCGTGCTAAAATGGATTTTGCAGATATATGAGAATAGTCGTTTGAGATTTTAAAACCTAACCTAATGGAAGGGCAAGTCAGGTCAGTTTATTTTCGTAATATTTGCACTGAATTGGTGCGTGTAAATGAATATTTCATCCTATATAAAATACATTTCTTTACAGTGCCACCCTTTGCTAGATATAACCTAAAATGAGGAGCGTGACAATCATTCCGTTAATAGCATAAAACAGTGTTAGTAAATTCAAATCTAAAATAGATATGAATAAAAAATGATAATGAATTCATTTCAAGTGCGCAAAACACGACGTTTTCTATTTCACCTTTTAACTGACATTCAAACGACATTTAAGGAATCGTGAAAAATGTTTTCCGTCATAAGATTTGCTCATTGAGAAATGCAATTGATAAAAGACTAAATTAGTAACAGAAAAACGAGATTTTTAACTATCGAATTATTACATTTCTCAGATTTAGTATTAACCTAATGAAATTTCCCTATCTTTAATTAACAAACTCCATGTTTCATTCCATATATTCAATCTAAATCTTACTACTGGTTTCCTTGCAGAATTAGTCAGGCGACGGAACAAATGTTGTCGACTGCAATTTCTATAAAGCGATAGAACATGACCTCATTTTGCTTTGTTCCGCTCTAATTCAGAACATAATTTCTCTGTCGTATTCAATTTCAGGATCGTTATAAAGCCTAGGTAAGTTTTTATTGCTTGTCAACTTAATATTCTGCAGTCGTTGAGATTACAAATTTCGTTATTATATCTTGTCAAGGATACATCCTGTTCAAAAGACCTCAATTACATCCGCGAGGCGCAGATTTTACTTTGAACCTATTCTCCCTCTTCTTCCTATTCTTCTGCTTAAGTTCGTTTCCCGCTCACTCATTTTCACCCACACCAAACCAACCAACACGCATACATATAAACAAAAGCACACACATACATACGAACACACCTACTCACATTCAAATTCAATTCCACACACTTAAAAATATCTATAACCAAACTAGTCATTTTAGTTCCAACACGCACGTTCATATGTCATTGTATATATACACCACTCATACGTACAAACACACATACACACACACAAAACACACNTTTGTTATACCCGGTACAATAAGATGGGAGTGGAAGTGTGTGTGTGCGTTTGTGTGTGCGTTTGTGTGTGTGAGTGGGGAATGGGCGGTGATGTTTCGGGATTGATCAATATCAGAGAAAAGGGAATAGTATTCACGGTATTTAAAATACCCTGTTGTTTCATCGATCCTGAATATCTCATATCGACCTTATTGTAAGCTAAGCTACAAGTAGCTTACCTCTCCAAAATTGAAAGGAAAAATCCTGCACAGGCACATTTTCATACCTCTAACTTAAGTGATCACTGTTCATCGAAGCATGATTCTTTTTTCCAACTTTTCATGTCATAAGAAAGGTCGATCCTTCAGCTTTCTATACATATCAACATTTCTTCATAAAACTATATATGCTCAATTTGCCAACCATTTCAAAAGTGTTACGTTTTTATTGAGACACACTGTATATGCACATAGTGTGGAAGATGGGAATACATACCTTTGATAATATTGACTGTACAGAGGTTATGGGTGAAACAAACATAGAATAATAAAATCAGACAAAAAAGCAATACTTTCTTTGCTCGTGAGGCCGGAATATAATGTACAATTTTTTTTCTTTTGCATGTTAGAAAATCTTTTGAAACGCACCCCTCTCGGAAAAACATAAACTATCGACGTCCCTATTGCGTAGTCCTATGTCACGTTTCAATGTCTTACCTTTCCCCATCAAAGTTTATGATTCTCGCATCCCGGTAGACAAGGCAATGAGCTACTGATGCTGCTGATATCGATTTGAACATGTCAGAATGTCCCGCTGTTGTTGTTTCACTGTTTGAATTGTATCTCACGGGACACTTCATGTTGTTTTGACAATTTCACATCTACGGTAGATCTCGACTGTTCAATCCAAAATAAGAAAGATCATTGAACGGTAGGACCTAGTAGATAAATTAGATCCATTTTTTGTACTGATGGGGATTATTTGTTTGTTTCGCAAGGTACTGTTGCCAATTCGGAAGTTCATGATTTACCCTCACAAAAGGTATTCAATAGCTTTAAATAGATTATTATGAATACACTCGCAAAATATTTTTACTAACTTACCAATGGATTTGATCGGGGTCACATTATAGTATTCTAAACATTCTAGGCATAAAAGCTTTACATTCTCTGTTTAGAATTCTGTGCGATTCAAGTCATAACCTGGCTTATTATGTGTTTCCGCGTCTTTTTAGCGCAAAATATGAAGAAATAACGAAAACAATGGCATTGGCTTGTGAATATGTATATGAATTGCTCCATTTTTTGCAAAAAAATAAATAAAATAAAAACCACGCCAAACTACGAGGTGGAGAAAATTGCAATTTGCAGACATTCTATTTGTCACTCTCTAGGTTTCGTTTAATTTCATTCTCCGTAAAATGAAAACAACTTGATATACACAGAAAATCAATGTAGTTACGTAAATATATACGAAACTGAAAATCACTGAAAAAACATAAATAATTGAAATGATAAGATTACAAATGGAACACTCAACTCAATTCCATTAACATAATGGCTTTCTTCTTCCTGGATGTCTCACATTATGGACATCATGTGGCTATATCTCTGTTGCATTCAATCCCAAACTACCGGTAAACCACTTGGCAGGCTAAATCTGCAGAGCAGAAGGACCTTCAACACATACGTGAATCAATCATTACACTTGGGTCGTATTGTAACGACTTAAACATTTATAAAAATCAGAAGGAGAGCGAGAGTGCAGCTAAAGATGAACGGGATGGAAGAAATGCGTTTCGTTTTAAATAGGCAATCAAAGAATAGATGCATATCTTAGGAAATATCAAGGCGCAAAATGAAAAAAAAAATCTTGAACGAGCAGCAAAGATATTTCATATATGATAGTAAAACATCATTATTAATAATTAAAATAAAGGAAACATGTAACTATTTCAATCTTCATATCGTTGTAATGAGTTTTGTCGAAGCCGACGTTTTCCTAACTATCTGGAAAACATTAAAACACTTGAAGGCTCTTGGCATGGTTCTGGGGTAACCGTTTTGCCTGACACATCTGATATTATATTCAAATGTGCTTTCCATGTGCTTAACATCAAACGAGCACAGCGCCATTTTGAGCGATTGTAATGACACTGAATAATGCGTCTTATCAAGACACCCCTTTACAAACTGAGCCCTCTCCTCTTTCACACATCCTAAATGCCGTATTATGCGATTGAGGTTCGGCATAATTCAGTATTAGTGAAATCCTTTTACATCGGGTCAACTCGGTTAATGAGGAGAGGAGATCAGCCATGCATGATGATGACTTATTCCTATCCCGAGAGCACCTTGCCTAGATTTTATCCTCCCGGTGGATAGCTCAAATTTGATTCCAGACCGATTTCATCCTCAAGTCATTAGCCGTGGAGATTTCGAGCCAGGAATTCCCCCTCTTTGGCTGAAATGATCACAATAACAGTCCAATTTTCCGTCGAGGCTGTCTTTTTAATAATTGATAACCGTCCTAGATTTTGATCTAACATCTGCCCAAAGGCACGCTGAGGTGCAGAGCACTCGGTTTTTACTTTTTGACATCGAGTTATCCCGCAGGTTATTATTCATAATCTCGATAAGAGTGTGAAGCCATTATGATTAGGTTGTTGGGGCAAATATTTGAAGGGAAAGTATCAAGATGAAAGAAGATCAGGAATCGGCTGCGTCGTATTCCCGAAATCAGAAGGAAATCCAAGGAAACGAAGAATAAAGAGAGATACATCGATTCAACATACAACGTTTGCAAAGAAAAAGAGAAATATCGCAACAAAGAATGAAAAACAAGATGTGGTTGTAATGTATGACTGCACGAATAAATGCTTGCATATTGACTTGTGCCCAACCACAAAAATTAATTGACATGCAATCTCAAAATGTTGTTCCATCAGTTTTTAGATATATCAGTCTTGGGTAAAACGTGTATGTCATCTATATTTTCACAAAGTTATGGCAGTCACAGGGTAATGATGCTCGAAACCAGTTACAATTTCAATAATACATGTTTACGCATTCAATGAAATGCCCTTATATAGTTATTGATATGCCGGGATTCATTTGCCTTCATGCAGTAATACCAACCAACGTCATATTCATGAAAACATTCTACCAAGTATCAGGCCAGAGTCAACTAAAATACTAAAGCATGCAGCAGCCAGAAACTACATAAAAGGATTTTCAGCAATATTTTGATGAAAAAGAGTTTTCACTTTTACTTCTGATCAACATAATAAGTACATTTGTATTTCACCTGTCAAAACACTGACGAGTTGCAGCAGAAACATAATTTGGCGCTGCATTTGTAATCATTTTTTTTTTATCAATATGCCGCAATGTATAATTACATAACGTGTAAAGCAGATGATCATAGACTTGACAATGTCGATAGTGTTTCTCAAATATGTGCTCGTGGGTAAAACAAATTATGAGAAAAATCCATAAGTACGTATTGTAAGGAGATATAAAATGTAATATAGAAAATACTATTGTGGCTGCGTCAATTGATGACGGAAGCTTTGTTTTAGAGAACAAAATTGAATAAGATTTTGAAAAGACAAAATGATTAATTATCAATCCATGAGGTAGCTCAAAGCTATTAGAACAAAAATAGTGCTTGATTAGTGAAGGAAATCGTACATTAAATTGACGCCTTGCTCTATCCGTGCTTTAGGCCATTCCAAGTCAGTTTTTGTTATTAGAGCTAGAATTAATTGATCACCGTAATCGGTAAAACTGTAATTATTATCACACAATGTCAAATCTTAATGGTTTCCGCCTCCAAATTGGTCGCTCCTTCCGAACGCACGCTAATAATTATATGATTTAATCTTAACACTTTCAATCGTTATATTTAGGACGTTCAAAGACCTATTACTCGGCTGCTAATGGATTGAATTGGTGGTGTATTGAAATTTGCCCTTCCGTATATCGATCAATGTCATTTGCTAAGAGCAAACTCTTCCCGTTTGTCGACTAAGTAGAAAACAGTATTTGCAATTCATGCAACATACACATACGCAATTCAACATGTACACGGTTTAATTTGGTTGTAATTAATTCTAAAAGAACTAAATTAAAGGCACTAGTCCACGGAAAAATCCCTGGATATTTAATATAATGACAATATCATTTGATTTTGTTTAACTTGTTGAAAAAAACTCTGATTTACGATCTGGACCAAAACCACAACTTGCCAACATTAGTACATACATTATAAACATGTCGTGGATCAGAGGGAGATATGCAAACTTTGAAATTACGATGTCATTTAAATATCATTTTAATTTCTAATTTTACTCATTAACAGTTGTACATACACAAACGTACACAAATACAGACGCATAAACAAACATTCACAAGCTCGCACGAGTTAATAAGCTCACACACACGCACAAACACACATACACACACAAATATACACAAACACAGAGTCATATACCCAACAAGATTTACGAACCACATGCATATTACACCAACAAAAGCAATGCACACGCACTGACACCCAGACAATTGCTTTACTACACGTTTTGGCGCCATTTAGTAGTCGCGTCAAGCACTTAATGTGGTAACATGGATGAAGACTTTGTTAATTTCCAAAGAAAGTCTACATTGACCTAGATTTCTAATCTGAGTCTAATTTCATATATTGATGTCTTTCAAGATGCATTTATTCTGAGCTTATATGTGACATAAAATTCTAAAGAATGGAAGCATTTACAATCAAATTAATGCACGTCGCGTCGTCTTAAAGGTCATACCTCCGAGGAGAAACGATTTTCCACATTCCTTTCAATATTTACCAAAACTTCATTTCCTAAACCTTTAACCAAATTACACTTGATTTTTTTTATGTGTATGTACGTTATTGTGCATAATTGAATATGTAGTCATGTTTCTTTTCATATGCACGACCATGCTGAAAAGAACCCCAGCTTGCAGCTTATTGCAGTCACAAATCGTACATGTTTTTTTAAACGTTGAATTAAGGTATTACAACAGTCTAGTCTCGGTTTATTTGCAAAATCCAATGGAGCTTCATGTTTTATTTCTGTCATGTTATTCTAACTCACCTTTATGAAAGTAGAGGGCGATAGACTTTTAGTTAGTGTATTCAAAGCGCCAAGGTGTCACACTCAATTTTCTTTAGCTGGGATATGCATCTGTTTCGAAAATCTCGCTTCAACGAGGATCCCGAGTTCAATTTACGCCTTATTATTATGATTTGTTTGTGTTGCTCAGTCCTTGCTTATATATCATTGCTTCTCCACTTCCCCGCAGCAGAGGCCCATGTGATATTCAGACAGCTTGCAGACGTGATTTGATTCATAAATAACATCTTTTGACACCACTGATCTGAACCCATTGCGCTCTCTGTAGGCTGGTCTTCATTAGAACCATGGACTTACTACACGTAGACTACCGATGGACTTTATTCATTTGAAGGTAGAGTTCTGCCGACTAATTTGAAAGTTGCACCCGAAGTCTAAAATAACAGGTGGTCTTAATCAGAGATATAAGTTATCTCTGCTAGATCTTAACTCTAGCTAAAAATCCGTTACGTACTATGGCGTGACATGAGCGCCTCTTACAAATCTATTCGACGATCTCCCACTTTAAAATGATAAAAAAAATCGATGCTATTCCATATCTAGTAAGTCAATGTTACCAGTAATTGGTTACACTTGTTCGTTTCTCTGAGTACTTGACTTACGGTGTCTTGTAGCGGGCTGGGATATCCAAATACGTGGAGAAGTTATCCCATCTAAAATATTGTCCATCCTACACGTATATAAGACCTTCGTACAAGAACCCCTCAGCTTCTTCCAAGCTATGCACTGTCAGGCGGACTGTACCCAATGCTTTAAAGCAGACAGCCACTGTGCCTTCTTATCTTTTAGCTTAACATTTGATTCCATGATGGAATGATAATGAATGTAGAATGTAATTTAGAATGTATGACGATTCCATTAACAGTGTTTAATATGTTTTCGAGAAATTAACGGTGTAAAGATTCTATCACCCGTCATGCCCATTACGTCATAAATTGACTACATTGCCATGTGTAATAATCATCATCTATTATACCATTACGAAAACCGTTTTTATATTCATACAAGTACAAAAAAGAATGTCCGTCAACCTAATTTTTGATAATTGCGTCATTCTCTGTTAATTTTCAATTTAAATGACTCTGTGGAAAATAGGAACATAGAAATTTGCTTGTGACATTTGATAATTCCATGAAGTAGTAGGATCCATGATAATTCTAACCAATTTGTAGTAGAGCATTATGCAGTTTACTCCCACGGATCTTCATTTCAGACGTTAACTTCTGTAAACTTGCAGGTATCACATAAACTTTTGGCCCAAGGGTATAAACTATTTGAAGACTGTAACGAACTTGTTGTCATTTTATCGTATCTTTATTCAACCTGCATCAAACTTGACTTCCATGGATGAGCCTGATAAGGAAAATAATGTACCTACCTTCAAATTTCATTGTGCCATTTTTATTCAAAGCAAAACCCATGCAAAAAGAAGAAGGAGAAATTGTATCTTGTATATTACTATGGAAACTACTATTATACCATCTAAAAATGACCTCAGAAATTGCTATAAATGTCATGTGAGTGCATTGTCAATGACTTATCATTCCCTCTGGAATCGTTAAGCATCTTCAGATACATATGCATACATACAATCAAGTATTTTTGTCAAGTTCTTTACCAGGGAATTTGCCAGGCTGGGCAATCACTAAACGGGCAATGGCTATTAAACTCTCATCTTTTAGAGAACCACTCTGTATACTTTCAATTTGTTGCCGTCGATGCTTCGATGAAAGAGAGATGACAGAGGGAGGATATTACCCTCCCGTCATACCCTCCCATCATCAGCAAAATCATCTATCATCGCTGGTATCTTGGGAGTATTTTGTTCTAAGAAATACTCATCTTTGGGGTGTATCTTTTAAATATTGCCACATTTTCAGTCATGTTTTCAACATTGGTGGCCAGATGGACTCGTCATTTGCACATTGGTGCTCATTTTTACATTTGTGGTTAATTATTGCAAACACGTAAGAACAAGACAATGAACTCTCCTCAGAGAGTATGTCATCTGGGACGTGTTACACCAAGATAAGAAAGACTTTACGCACGACTTTACGTTCGACTGGTATCCCTTCTTGAGCGTATTAATTCACAACAGTGCGCGGATTCAGCGCAAGAATTGATACCAGTCGAACGTAAAGTTGTGCGTAACTTTAAGAACGACTTGGTGAAACACCTACCGGATCACCCTAATGCCCCACTGGACGCTTTTATACATATGCACATATTAGTGTCTATATGTATCTATTCACATTGTTCTCGCCAGTATTGTAATTAGTACAGACTGCTACTTGAATACATATTATGCTTTAGTTATCTCTGCATGACTGCAATTCAAGAGGGTTTGATGAAGTGTGATGGCCGCCCTGATTATTACTAGGTTGATGAATATTTTGATTGACATAGCGCGGATTTACTCATTAGGCAGTCACAATGAATGTCATTCTAGCTTATATAAAGGAGCTCGTCGATAATACTTTCTCGGATTGAAAGTATTGTGAGGGAATAGAAATAGGCTGTCAAAATATAGGGTTAAAATTTGTTTTTGTGTCTTGATCAAGAGTTCTGGAAGAGCATATTCATGTGTTATTTTCTCCGTTTACGTCTCTTTCTTTCTCTTTAATACCCCACTTTTCGGTGGCGTGTCTAAACCCACGTTTCCATCTTACATTTGCAAAATGATGCTGTTAAATAATGTTAATATATTACATTAATTTCATTTGCAGAGTCTGTCGATGTCAGGCATATTTTTGTCCTAAAATATACAACTATATGTATTTTTCCACTCTTGATTCAACTTCAATGGATAGTGTCATGAAGATATTTGTCTTTTTATTTATATCCTATTTTCTGGTCTGTTCTCAAGATATTGTTCCATAACATAATCATACGACCTCGCAGTAGCCTTAAAATAAAAGCCATAATGCACCGTATCATTTATAATGACACGCTTTTGTTCTCGCAGCAATGATGATCAAAGTAGTCGCCTCTTCAAGGTGTTAGAAAGCATCATTAAAATTTAAGAGTTGCTGCAAATCTAAGTGGGTGTGTTAACCGCACACCCGTGTTTTATGGAAATTATTCATCGGAAAATACACTTGGAAGACCTATACATGCGTCAATGTGATCACTCATTTGAGACAAATTTCCCCGCTTTTATCAATCAGCGCAAAGTTTCTAAATTATGCAAAATACTGATTGTTCTATGCCTTCTTGCAAATACGGTTTGACCAGGCGGAACAAAAAAATGTCACTTTGTTATAATTACTTCTAAATATATGTCGTAATTATAATGAGCTCTCAAATTAAAATGCTTATAATGACGGTGTAGAACTCGAACAATTTAAAAGATTGTTATTTTAATCATGGCCGCTTTAACTCTTTGTCATTAACATATTTTCTTGTTCATCCCTATCCACAGGAACACTTTCTGCCGATCTGGAAGTGAGAGTAAGGGAATTCACACGCACGGCTAGCTTTCTGTCACCGACATCTTACTCACGACTCTTCAAGAGCTTAACAGTCTTCGCTTAAATTATCCATGGGTTTCATCACCTTCACGCGTTCACCAGCCTTCTCCAGCACGAAAATGATTTCCAGTGCTCATACAACACTTCTAATCTTGACTTTGCTGCTATGTCTGGCAACCTGTGCACGGCTTGGATCCAGTCTGAAGTCCACAATAACCGCAGAGGTTCCCGGGGACCTGATGATTGGTGGCTTGTTTCCGATCCATGAGAAGGGTATCCAGAATGTAGGGTCACCCAGAGACACAAGGTGTGGACTGATCAACGAGGACAGGGGGATCCAGAGAGTCGAAGCAATGTTGTTCGCTATAGATAAGATCAACAATGACTCTTCCATTCTACCAGGTATCAAGCTAGGAGCAAGTCTCAGAGACACGTGTTCAGCAGACACATTTGCTCTGGAGCAGTCTCTTGAATTCGTACGAGCTTCGTTGACATCACCTAATTCATTGGATTGTCAGAATTTAAGCGCAACCGTCGCATCCGGGTCAGCAGCCAGCGTCGCAGGTGTCATAGGTGGCTCGTATTCTACCGTTTCTATGCAAGTGGCAAATCTACTGAGGTTGTTTCAGATTCCGCAAATCAGCTACGCGTCGACGAGTGCGCGTCTGTCAGACAAATCTCGATTTGAGTATTTCGCAAGGACGGTTCCGCCAGATACCCTCCAAGCCAAAGCCATCGCTGATATCTTATCGCACTTTAACTGGACTTACGTTTCGACTGTATGGTCCTCTGGAGAGTATGGCGAATCTGGTATGGACCAGTTCGAAAAAGAACGATTGCATAGAAACATATGTCTTGCTGCTTCCGAGAAAATTCCCCGTTCCCCTGATGCAATGACGTACGACCTAATCATTAGTCGCTTACTGAAGAAAAAGACGGCCAAGGTCGTTGTACTTTTCACCCGTGACGTGGACGCACGAGATCTGCTTGACGCTGCCATTCGTGTCAACGCCTCCAAGAAATTCATCTGGGTAGCAAGTGACGGATGGGGTGTTCAGGATATGCCCGTGAATGGAAGAGAGGCTGTTGCAGAAGGGGCAATCACTATAGAGCTTCAAACAAAAAAGATAAAAGGGTTCGATGAGTATTTTCGAGGCATTAATCCAAGGACGAACTCGCGGAATCCATGGTTTAAAGATTTCTGGGAGCAAAAGTTCAAGTGCCTCTTGGAGCCACACGATGGTGTAAATATATCGACGCCTTGTGCGGAGAATATTCTGGACGAAGCAAATCACGCGCAAGAAAAGAAAACACAGTTTGTTGTTGACGCGGTGTTCGCGATGGCACATGCATTGGATATGATGCATAAAGACATGTGTCCCAATTCTAACAAGATATGTGAAAACATGCTCCCCATCGACGGAGGGAGCCTTTTCAAGGAATATATTCTTAACACCACATTCTTAGGTGAGTTCCATCAAGAATCATATAAGATTGAATGTCGTGATTTTCACCGCGTTTGTAAGAGGTCATGTTGACATGACGCTGGAATGACATGATTGCTACCATTTATTCATAGGTTTCAGGAAAATGATTGCAAATTTGGCCAATTCTATCTAAAATTTTCTTAGTCAAAGAACCCCTTTAAAACATAATGTTATAATGGGTTCAATTTCGGTATTTAATACAACTATGGTAGTTATAAGATCCAAAAGTAAAAAACTCACACTCACATAAACACAAGGTGCGTAGAATAGACAAAAATTAAGCTGCCTCTGTCGAACCATTTTCCATAAAAACTGAGCAATAGATGGTTAAAGTTACTACTAATTAAATCAAATTATGTGATAATGGATTTGAGATTTGAAATCTAATAATCTCGGCGAGCCATTAATGCACCTCCTTTAACTTTGTTGCTCTAAATAAGCAAGTATTTCGGCACATGATAAACACTTTGGGACTGCTCACAAACATTTCTTATTGAATTTAGTTTTTCTTTACCAGGACCAGAACTAATCTTTAAAATCAATACATATGTTTAGAATGATTACATATATTCATTCGGCATGGTATTGAGTTTAACCCACTTATATCGATGTTTTAATTGATGTTACAGATCTATCAGATACTGAAGTTCGATTCGATTCACAAGGTGACGGACTAGGGCGGTATGACGTAATGAACTATCGACCAGTAGAAGGAACTGATGACTACCAGTATGTGCAGGTTGGTAAATGGGCCAGTACTCTATCGATGGACTCATCCGCTGTCCACTTTCATCCTGATCTGACTAACTACGATGACTACGGCGTGCCATACTCGCAGTGCAGCATGCCATGTGGTCCAAACGAAGTGAAGCTGATAAAGGATGATCAGTTATGCTGCTGGATGTGTATCAAGTGTGAGCCTTGGGAATATCTCGAGAACGAATATACGTGTCAGGCATGCGATATTGGCTTCTGGCCGACGGAAGACCTTACACAGTGCTACAAGCTATCGGAGCAGCACATGCACTGGGCATCTGTTTACACCATTGTCCCTCTGTGCTTTTCGCTGTTAGGGATTATCGTCACATTCGGGGTTATCGTGATTTTCTTTCAGTACCAGGACACCCCTCTCGTCAAGGCATCCAGTCGTGAGCTCAGCTTTCTGCTCCTAGGCGGAATCCTTCTCTGCTACTCCATGACGATCCCCATAGTAACCAAACCATCGGTTATCGTCTGTTCAGTTCAGCGACTTGGTCTCGGACTGGCCTTCTCAATTTGCTACGCAGCCATGTTAACCAAGACCAGCCGTATAGCTCGGATCTTCGACAGCGCATCAAGGTCTGCCCAACGACCAAAGTACATCAGTCCCTGTTCCCAGCTTGTCATATGCTTGGGACTCATCAGTGTTCAGATCTTTGGAGAGTTAGTGTGGCTAGCTGTCGACCCGCCCTCTACGGTCACCCGGTTCTCAGAAGACCGGTCAGAAGCGATTTTAAAATGTGGAATAACAGAAATCAGTTTAGTACTGTCGCTTGTGTACGACATGTTCTTAATAGCAATGTGTACTGTGTATGCTTTCAAGACAAGAAAGATACCTGAAAACTTCAACGAAGCCAAGTTTATTAGTTTCACAATGTATACGACGTGCATCGTGTGGTTTGCCTTTGTTCCAGTCTACTTCGTTACCAAAGATGATTTTCGAGTAAGTATTATTCATTTCTCACCGCTGATCATTTGTAGTTTTGTTAAGACATTGCATTTATCTTTGAATGTCAAGTCTCTCAATAAACATCAATATTTATAGTCATCAAAATGTATTTTTTATCACGCAATGACGGATCTCGCTACAAAGGCTTAATCTTACCGAAATACATTTTAATCGTTACAACACTTTCCATAACTAAAGAGCATAGTTAAAAAGTGAATGCATGCCATGTTGTGTGTAGATACTGAGAAGTTATAATTTTGCTCTTTGAGTAAAATTATTTTTTTTTATAGAAAAAAGACACTTACGAAGACATTCCCCTTTGAAATCATTTCTCTGTGTCGCTTCAAATGCAAATTCCGGAAATTATTGAGAGTAGAAAGTGATTAAAGACTATATGGATGCTCATTATCAAGCTTTTACTCAGTTGAAAATAAAAAGTACTTCAGTAAACCTTAAAAAAGGCAATTTGGGAGTGTTGACGAAGCACTATCTCCTCTCTTCATAAATACCTAAAGGCTGATGACTTGTGATATTTTCCCTTCTTTATAATTTCGATTTGCGAAAATGAGCAAGCGATTCCCAAAGCGCGGTCTTAAGCCTCTCCGTTGGCCAGAAACTTTGAATTCGGGAATTGGCGATGATTCGACAATAACCGCCTCCCTAATCCCTACATTTTATGGAGAAATCGAAGGGTAAACGTAATTATACAACTATATCGAAGGTGTAATACGAGCCTGCCATTACCAGTGGGTTGCTTTGAAAGGGTGTCTTCTTTCTCGATGCATTTCGGAGGCATAGTAGCAGGCGGGAGGCGGTAACAACGTGACGATTCCATCCTATGGCGACACTTCCCCCAAGCGAACTAAATCTACATCTACGGGAGACCCAATCTTTCACATACATCACGTTCTAGACTTTATCTTCAGCATTCCATTTGAAATGAGGAATTGAGTGGTTGTTCAGTCTCGAATCAAAGCATTTTCGCTGCTCCACATACTATCAAGAGGAGAGACAGGAAATGAAAGGTCTCTTCCGAACGATGAATGTATAGAAATGAGTCAAAATGGTTGCAGGGCAGCTGTGAATGTTCTGCTGCTCCTCATTAACATTAAGAATTCGTGTTCTGTGAAGTACTTGCGGTGAAACAAATTACAGTAAATCAAATAAGAGGTATGATCGGCATGCAAAAATGTCAAAGTCATCTTTGATCAAGATTCTTAATGAATATGTGGTGTTCCAAACGTTGAAGATTTCATTTTTGTTCCATTTCCAAAATACTTCGACATAAAAATACCCAGTAATACAATTATAAAAGAAATTGGATAGGTGAAAAGAATTATAACATCAAACTCCCCGAAACATTTCAACCATTATCGAGCAAAGCTAAAGATATGTTTAATCGGTAGATTTCACACATTTTTTTCTTCGACCTGATAAAAACACATTATCATACGTTTTGATATCAGAGTAAAAATTTATACGAGCGTAAATAATACCATACATGTGAGTTGCTAACATTTTTTTTTAACACAAACTATAAGGTAATATTTTTAAAAATGTCACTCATTCATTCCAATTTAGCTTGGAAAAAGATTATAAATATTTTCGTGGATATAATGCTGGTCCTCTATGTCAAGTTAAAAAGTGACTTGTCAGTGGCACCAGAAAATGAATATAAGCAATTCGATTCGAATTATTTCCATCCCTGAGCATAATATTATATGTTGTCTGGCGAGAAAAACGTGACCAATACTTTGAAGTGTATACTTCTAACCGTTACCATAGTGAAGTCATATAAAGCTAATCATTCACGGGTTACTACAATGGATCTTGCTTTCCCACCAAGTAATGCTTTTATCCAAACCAAGAATACAAATTTTATAGGATAATAATCCTGCGGCTTTGTGTTTCAATGCAAAAATCGAAAGATCGACTAACTAGTGGATAAAAAGTATTCTGTGGCGCTACCGCAAGATGTTTATCTAATATCGGAAGTGCTCGTGCGGTGGGCTAATATTATTAAGTAGTGAAAGCACAAGATATGTAAACAATATTTTGCAAAATACTGAATATGCAAAGACCTCAACATTTTCCCTTCATTCTATGCAAAATCTTGTGCCCCTTGGTCGAGCAGTTTTTTTTTATAAACTGAAAAGGCCACCCTGTTTAAATAAAACGACAAATAAATAAAATAATTTTGGCATATGTTATCATGTTGACCAAGAGCATTAAATGTGCACTAAAACGTGATAAGATATTTCCTTACAACGTGGTAATGTGCATTTTACCAAATGATCATGATGGCAGGACACCTCATCACATGATAAAATGATCATGAAGGTATTTTAATTGAAATTCACCTCAGTTGAAATTTTGAACAATAAAGGTTCAGTCATGATTGGGTAAAGGATGAGATGTACACGGTGAAAAGTATTGGTCCAAGAAGAGATCCCTGTGGAATTCCAAATTTTGCGAACAAAGGATGGATCATATTACACCTCATCTCTGGTAATAGTTAGACAAAACATGCTCCAACCATTCAAATTGTTCTGTTGAACATAATTGCCTATGGGTATATGATAAATTGTCATTTATTAAGATATCCTATAGAAATGTGGTGTGGATATTGTTGTGTAATTTCACAATATATGTTATAAAGCAACTAAACAAATCGGTTCATCAACTCATTCATGTTTCAAAGTATATGTTAATGATATATTTTGTAATGTGGAAATTCACTACTGATCATAAAATCTGCATGCAAGTTAATAAAGATAAAGTTTGTGATATGCCCAAAAGCATCCCATACAATAAAAAATGGACCCTCTATGACCATCCTCGACGACACAGGCTACTGTCACTCTAGTGCTCGCATTAAGACTCAGATTCAAGTTTTCAGTCTTGACGAGAAAACCATTAGATTAACCAACAAGTTTTTCAAAGTTAACTACTCAGAAACAAAGACTGTCAACTTCGGATAGTTGTTTCGAAGCAAATATCTTTACAGAAGATAATGGAAAGGAACATGATACAATCTTGGGAAAAATGAAAGGGAAGTTAGCGCTTGTTAGATAGACCTCAAGCTATATAATCCCCATCAATACCAGTATCATGTTTAAGTTTAATTTATCCATACCCATCCTTCCCGGAAATACAAACAAAAATGTGTGGAGTATTAGTGACCTGGGATTTCGTTTCATCAAGTAGGCACTATGCCTATTTGGTCTTCTAGCGGCTTCCGAAGGCTAAGTCATTTCATCGGATCGTCACGGATATCGCATTATGATGATACGTCCCTTAGGACCAAGCCTACCAGCACTGACTTGGGTGCTACTGACGTAATAGCACCCAGAATTGCAACTCACTGTCATAATCACAAATTGGATTTCATCACGTCACACTCGTATCGGGGTAGAACTTGCCTGCTATGGCGCCTTTGTGGCAAAATCCGAAATTTGTGTAACTCATCATTTGTTTTCCTTTCACTTCAAATGCCGTTCGACTGCCAGAAGCGATCAGCTTGCATCAGTAATAGATTTGTCTCACGTTTTGCGAGAATTATCAACACGAGAAATCCGAAGGTGATTCTCCGCCTATCCATTTAGACGAAAGGTTAATCGTTACCTCAGGTTTGGCTTAAGAGATAATCTTAAGATGACGCTTTCATCAGCTTGATGATCATTGCGTTTCCGATTGCTTAAATCCTTTTGAAATGAAAGCGTAAACATGGCCTGTGAGTTTGATTGGAATTTATCTAGTATCGAAATCAGCGTTTCACCCAGTGAATAGTGTTTAAATGGGAAGATAATTAATCTCACTGGGGATGAACAACTGTACTTGAATTCCTGTACTAGAAGTAATGCCTCAAGCAATTGTTTCTTATTTCTTAAGTATTAAGCAGTATCTGTGGTAAATGTCCTTTTTCTCTCACTTTTAATTCACTTACTGGAAGTAATACCTAAATCAATGAGTTATTATTTCCTAAGTCTTAATGCAGTATCTGTGGTAATTTTCTTTTCTCAATCCCAAGTTTATAACTATCAACTTGTGTTTTACGGAGGACCAATTGCGGATGTCTCAATCAGTACTGATTCCTTAACTCGGGCTATCCTCAGCGGGTGACATGAGTACCTACACACATTTAGTTTTTTTTTTTCTTGTCTAAAGATAATGCTAAGCAATCATGAATGATATAACATGAATAGACTTCAGTTTACCATTCGAATTTTTGTTGTTATTGTGTTGTATAAGGTGAACATTTTGTAGTTTATCATATAAGAGTGTTTAGTAAAGCATTATCAGTATGATTTCGATAATGTTCGGCGGAAATTCATACCAAAATTTACAAAAGTCAAGGTAACGATGTTTTCGTAAAAATACGCATTCGCTGCTCTTTGCAACCTTTTTCAAAAGTTATTTGCCTCTGCTACATTCTCGGTCAAATCAGAACTGTAAAGGGGGCAGATATCCGGCAACAGCATGAGCCGAGAGGAGAAATGGTAATTCTCTATTCTGATGAGCCCATAGCCGACGGCCACCCTGATGAAATCAAATCGATAGATTTCACGCAAGAAATAGCCACTGGTCGTTCCCTGCCAAACGAAAGAAGGTCGTACTGATGCTTTCCATTTTCATCGATGCGGGAGGATGGCATCTCATTTGTCCAAATAGCCATAAAATGTGGATTTACGAATGAGAGCACAATAAATATCAATATAAATTGACAATTGTAGGTTGCTGGAGACAATCGATAATCTATTTTCATATTCGGGGTATCAAGACGAATGGTACTGCATCGGTGACGTGACTATTGATGACGATACGAAGTATGTTCGTCACGTAGGTCTGAAATTCACGTTCCAATTAACCTATTTTATCCATCATGCCTCAATTGGTAAATCAAGGCCCAGTCATTCTAGCAGTATGGTGGATAAAAGATGTGATTTTGTATTTCAAGAGAAAGCTTTTATTCATATGCAGTGATGAGCTCAGATTGAATCCATCATCAGATTTTCTGGAGCAAGAAATGTTAATTCACCACGCAGTACGTGATTGGAAACCAAATAAAACTCCATTATCACATCCTTCACTTAATGAATATTTTTGAAAAATATATGAATATGCTATTATCTTCATATCATCTTAATACCCCCTAACCCCAATTTGATATAATATCTCTTATTTCACAATTTCTAATCTCACGCCTGAAAAATAAAGCTAATATATTTTCTTGATGATGGGGCAAATGTGAATCAAAACATGAACAACTACAATTTCGAGTTACATTGGCGGTTAACCTATCTCGTTACGCAAAGCTAAGATAGGCCATTTTGAGAGGACAATAGCTTACAACCCCAAAGATCTTATAAAGAAAGCGTTCTGATGCTGCTATCTAGTTAGCTTTTTAATGGTGCCCTACGTTATTCTGACGGTGTTGCACACCCCACTGTTTGAAAGACAATCATTGGTTATGCCCAGAAAGACGATAACTCGTCAAGAATGTATAATAGATGTTTACGAAATACAGAAAACAATTGGAAAGTATCAGCTTTCAGATATTTGAGTCTTTACATACGTTAGGTTTTGCAAATTTGGCCATAAAATAGATCGATGTTTCACCTGAGGGAGCGATGCTGCCGTAATCCAATGGATACCGGGTTCTCTGGTGTGCCGAATTAACAATGGGTGAAAATGATCCTTCAAATCAATATCTAAATTCCGTAAAGAAATCCAAAATCTAGAGATTGAAATGAAAGCCTACATTCCAATGGTAAAGAGTATCGAAATGGTTTTTATCATGAAATGATTTTAATCTATTTTAGACCAAAAATTAATATCTTATTATGAATCTAACCGTAATATTACAGATATCATTATGTCTCATGCTGTTATTCAATCCAATATTTTTCATTATTAAAATTATGAACACCAAGATGGTTACTTTGAAAATGAATTCATAAATGAAAATGAAAAAAAAAATGAATGGGCTTGATTTCAGTACTCAGTCTATGTAAAAATATCGATAATTCTGTGTAATCTAATATTCAAAAATAAAAATTGAATTTTGAATGAGCTTTGCAAAGTGTTTTGATAAGGATTTTTATTTCGTTTATTTCAATATTAAATTTACTTGGGTGCTATTTATGATACAGGAATGATTTATTACCGTAATGTTCTGCAGAGACCTCATGATTTATGAAAGAAAATCAATTCAGAAAAGTGGTAACACTCATCAAAGAAGCATTTATTTACGTCACAACATATTTGTTTGCACGTTAAAACTGACGACAATGACAAAATTGAAAATCTTGTATTTTTTCGATGCGCATAAATTACTCTGTATCCATACTGATTTCAAGGCGAAAAGCAAGATGCCATTATTAATAATGACATTGATGAAATTACTTTTAACGTAATTTTTTCTTAAACTTCCAAAGAGTCTATGAATTTGTTGTAGCTGTGGATGTATTTGTTAACATCATGTGTTGTATTTCAAGGAACTTCAAAATCTGGAAACAAATTTCAAATAATAAAAATAAGACTGTAAATAATTACAACACTATTTTTTTTAGCTGTATTCGAAAATGTTCCCGATCCTATTTTCATAATGATCTTTTATTTATGTATTACATTTGAGGGATCCGGAGCACGCTGCAGAAAGCTCTCTTTAAGGCACTTTGCTTATAATATAGAAACCTGGAGCCTATTGCAAGAAATGGTGTTATATATCATCTTGTGGTTTAGACGTCTGAACTTATTGTGCCAGCCTAATAACATAGAATTATCGAAGATTGTGCATATGTTAAGAGGGTAGCCCAAGAAGTTAAGACATCGTAGCAAGAAGAGGATAGCCAAGACAATTTCGTGCAATTGGCCCCTATATCCAACATCTATCAACATCATATTTCTCGACAGGGTGCTAAAACGTCACAAAGCTTTCACAAAGTTGTAACAAAAGCATGTGAAGTGTGACGGGGTCGATGATTTCGATAAAAATCTCTCGTGTGTCGAGAAGTCGAGTCAACATTTAGACAAGTCGGAGTCGTGGGTAAACTCTGGGGAGAGGAGACCAGGTACGTGATCGCCATGTAATAGGGCTCCAACAACGGGAATATATGATCTGCTTGATGTGGAACATTCTGTACATCAGTGATAGATAAGTTATGGAGGGGGAATAGATTATGATTATTTACAAGGGAAATACGATACCTTTTTCTTTTTTTTTACACGAAGAAACCAAGTTTTTAATACTGTGACATAAAACATCAGGCCATCTTTCTGTTCGTATCCTGGCATCAATATTGAAATTTGAAAGATACAATCCGTAAACCCTTTCTCTATCTCTCCCTAACGTACACTTGTTCGCATAAATCTTCATACAGGTTTATATGGTTGAGTTAAAACTGACACCTTCGTCTATCCCCGAACGTTCCTCAAAGCGAATGATAGCATTGCGATGTCTTTGGTCGTCTTTGACTTTGTGTACCACGGGGAGTGGCTGTCTCTTGCATTATGAATACGGGCCTTTATTTTAACCGAAATTATTCACTGTAGAGAATGTTGACAAGTTTGCTTTGGTCGAAAAACAACGTATTTGTCTATGGCCAAGGGGATCATTACTGAAAATTTCAGGCACCAGTATCTGTTGTTATTTTGCTAGTCGGCGCACGTGTACTTTATTTCATTTACATCTCTCAAAGGGAATTACCTCTCATATTAGAGCCAGCAATTATAGAAGGGAGGCTGTTTATGTTTACGAATGAGCGCATTAAGTGCTTGCGTTTAAGAAAATGGCGGTAATGATGTTCTGAAATGACAAACGCATCACGCACTTACGGTATCGTCCATTGGTCTATGTGGATTCGGTTACAGATCATACCAGCAGGCGCCAGCTCAGTCATACTTTGCAATGCACGATCTAGACACTTGACAACGATGATAACGAATGGATGTTAATTCTTAATATGGTGCTTCAAGGAAGACAGGTGACCTGCCGATTTCTCCGAAAACCTGTCAAGGTGGGCTTAGACGATGACTGATGTTTTGTAGGAGTTTCCTCAAGAATGCTGTTGTTTAGGTCCGATGATAGACCGATGAATGCATTCATCCAAGATGCTTGTCAATGTGACGTCACCAGGTGCATCGCCTAAAGGCCCGGGCACACCAAACACCGCACGGCATAACGGCACGGTATATACCTTGATTTATCTTGATTTAATTGGTCAGCGCGCTCCTCCGCGCAAAGGATGTTTCACAATTGGCCAAAACGCGAATTGGAGAAATCGCGTAAATACCGTGCCGTGATGCCGTGCCGTGTTTGGTGTGCCCGGGCCTTAAGACGCGTGCATTAAGGAGCGGTTTATCTGATGGGCTTGTTTGGATTTGGCGTACATCGCATGAAAATAAGCAAGGTGATGCACAGGGGATTAGGCAACCTCTGAAGGCGTTGATGTGAACATCTCCATTTGAACGAAGATATAGACATTTAGAAAGATGTTGATCATTATGTGCATGCAACTACATTTTCATCAAGATGAATATTGATTGTGCGTTTGAAAGCAGTCGTTTTGCTTTATCGACAGTGATATTACGATTATGACTTTCAATAATGCCACAGCGTAGCTAGGTTTAGTGATTTTATCTACAGTCAAATGATGATAATGCGTGTTGTTATCACAACAAAACGACAAACGTAGTTCATCAACTAAAATTTACCGTTTGAGATAAATGATCGCGAATGAATGTGACCATCAGCCATAGTACAAATGGTTATTACATTTGCGTGGAAGGGAAAATTATTGCAGCAGTCCGTTTAATACGTCTGACTTTTTTTCCCATGGAGTTATTCTTTATCCATGTCTTGTTTTAATAGAGCTAAAGAAAGAAAGTTATAGAAAACACCGGCACCCCCTAAAGAAATGAGAACTATAAAGAGCCCAGGAAATCTTGTGTCGATTCGAGTTATTCAATACATGCCTCTTCTATTATATCCGATATTTTCTATTCTTAAAGGAACTGTAACAATATACTCACCCTCTGGCGACGTCACCCAAGTGTATTACCTTAAGAATACTGAATCCTTGTACGGTTGAAAGCAAAACATGATCAATTTAAATCTTTGGGTCAACTCTAGAACAGATTCCCTCGGTCCTCTATTTCTTTTTTCTTCGATGGTCATGAATATGGTGCGTTTAGTCGTTGTAGAATTTACAGAACGTATTGATATAATGAAGTCTTCTAAGCCCCGGTCAAAAAGGGCCCCGGAAGCAACACGATTCAACACGAATCTTTGTTCGGAGGCAGTTAACTGTGAATTAACAAATAGTCGTGTTGAATCGTGTTGCTTATGGGGTTCTATGTTACCGGGGTATTAGAGGTATGCTCTCCTGGTAAGGATGGAATATGCCCCATTCCTATCATATACTTTTCATGGAGACAGATTTAAGATCGAAAAGAAAACCTCTTTGAATATTGAGGTACACTATGAAATGAAAATATTTTACCATATCCAATCCATGAATGCGGATGCATTACGCTCGAATTACCATTGGCTTTTATCCCAGATCTAATTCAATTCACCAGAAACACAAGAGAGTCATACATTTACGCGCCAAAACAAGATCAGTGTATAATTGTATGAGTAGGTTTCTAAAATGTTTTAACTGATACCAGCGGTAAAATAAGCTTTGGGGTTTAATGGGAAGACCTTTAGGATTTCACGGTGCAATGAATGCGATTCCTCATACCCTGGAGACATTTTGAGCATAGATGCGATTTTCTGTTCAGTCCTGCGCTATATAGTAAAGAGTATACGTAGGTATTCTGAATGGGCGGACAGCAAGTGACAAATCTATAATGTTCACATATGCGATTGTGAATGCAGAATGAAAAAAAATTTGAAAATTCTGGGTACCCTATACTACATAGTAGTAAAATCTTTTCGGGAATTTCTTTTGAAGGGTGTCCTGGCTCAATTATATATATTTTTTTTAAAGAAAAATATTTCATTCTCTTTAAACATCAACTGAAATTTGCATATTGCTAATAACTTTGATATCATGCCTGATGACTAGTGCACACACATCCAAGCCGAGAAGAATCGCCATTAGAATTAACCCTAACCAGTTTGTACTTTTCAGCTTCCATATTTGGATCACAAATTCATTGAAATTATTTCAACTGCAAATACAATGGCGGTTTCTTGAATATGGAGTCGAATACAGCAGGCCCAATAGCCAGGATGTTCGTTCAAGCCCCGGTCACATAGGACCCCGGAAGCAACACGATTCACTCCGACTCTTTGTTAATTCACAGTTAACTGCCTTCGAACAACGAGTCGGGGTGAATCGTGTTGCTTCCGGGGTCCTGTGTGACCGGGGCTTTTGGTGTAAATTTAGAAGAAGCGAGCTCTTTTACGACTGCCAGCAAACTGACAAAAATCAACGGAATAAAAATTAATGAAGGGAAAAAATGATGAACATATAAAGATGAATAAATAAATACCCCAAAACAAATAAATACATGAATAGGCAAATGACATTTCTAATAAGACCTTGAAGCTAAAAAAAAAAAAATCGCAATAGTCCAATGAGGATGCAGAGGGAATATTCATAGATTGAACGTACCTTCAGAAACCTGGCTATTAAAGTCTTCTGAGAAGACCAATAGATATAGAAAATATCAGAATTATTAGACGTAATGGGGTTAATTAGCATGGCTGAGAAAAGATCCAGTAGAACTATTATCAGATATTCTATTAGATATGAAGGGTCCTTAGAGATTACATATTATCTAATATTGAATTGACATGATGCTTCTTCGAGCTATCTCTTCTGAAGAGCTGAGAGCGCCACTAAAAAGGAATTCGACTCCAAGGACATTGGAATGTCAGATATAAAGCCTGCGTCACACCTTTGCGTTTTTAGCCTGCGTCGGCCTAGCGTTTTTTGGAAATTTAAAACGTTCCCTTGGCGAATAGTATACGCAGATCAGACGGTGGACTGACGTTTGGCTTGCGCTCGACGAGCGTATGATGAACGTCAGTCCACCGCATGACCTGCGACTTTGTGCGTCAAGGGAGCGTTTTTAACTTCCAAAAACGCTGGGCCGACGCAGGCTAAAAACGCAAAGGTGTGACGCAGGCTTTAGAGGGTGCGGCTTAAGGATGATGGAGAGCAAAGAGATGGGTAGATAGATAGTGAGGTGTGGAATGGAGGAGAGTGTGGGTGGGGGCTTGAGGGGATGGCTGACGGGGTTGAGACATAACTCTTCAGGCTGTCATTGCAATGTGCAATGGGCGAAATGTGACGCCAAGAGATTTTTCTTAATTTAATCGGTCGCAGGTGCAATTGACTACGAATCGAAGACTCCACTGCAAAAGAGAAAGATAGAGAGAGATAAAGAGAGAGGGGGATGGGGAGATAGGGGAGAGATGGAGAGGGGAGAGGAAGAAGAAGATGATCACCTACTTGAACCCCTTGCCTTTTGTCTTTGTAACGAATATCCTGACTCCTGTTTCAAACCTGTGCACTGAGTGCGTATAGGGCCACAGGGGGTTTGATGGGTTGGGAGAAAAAGTACCGTTGAAATCACCCGCAGAATTTTAAGTCCACCGATTTAACCGTGGAAGAGAGGAAAATAGTGACGTCAAAGATATAATTTGGAGGGGTCTATAATATAGAGATAGAGGTATTGGAGGAATAGTCGATAAGGGAAAAGATTAGCAGAATTTATTGAAGAACAGTACATATGTGTTAAAGTGTGCAGCTTTGCGTGTATTTGTGTGTGTGTGCGTGTGTGTTATAGAGCATTCTGTGTAATCATACAGTATGCATTTTTTTTAAAGTATATACATACACGTTTTGTAGAGAAATAGACACGAATATTGATGAAAGTATTGACACAGAACGCCTTTTACTACAATTTATACAGTGATCAGACTGTAATCAAGACAATACTAAAGGTACACATTAATTATATGCACGTGAGACCTTTTTTGAGAATATACAATTCCCCTTTTCTCTTTTAAAAGTATTAATTTTTTTTTCCATTCCATAACGAATTCAAATTAATATCAAACCACATTTTACTTTAACCCATGTCATCGATTTGATATTCTTCATTTCACTGCATCTATAAGTATGTGCGAGCTCGTGTGAGTGTGAGCGTCAGAGTGTCTCAGTATAAGATAAGGAACACAGCTTGACTTCTCAAGTCGGGTAAACAACATTACTGGAATCAAAGCGATATAAAATGAATTTATATTCAATGAGAACAATAAATAGAATCAATATGCAGCTGTTAGCACTCAGCTATTCTATGAGTCGAGAATTCCTTTGAACGAAGTGTGTCGGTAGCAAATAGATGCTTTGGGAAAAGGGTGTCTTACTGCAGCTTGTAGCTTTTGTTCATTCGGAATAAAATATCACGTTTGTAATTGTACAGGGAAGGAGCTAGGGAAAGAGATGTTCCATTAATCAGTAAAAGTAAAGTATAGAATTTGTCCTTTCCATTGATTGCAATATTCCGTGCAAACAACAGAATGAGAAAATTAAGATTCAGAACGTCTTCACACCACCTTAATTTTCTTTGAGCCACAGCGAAACTAATTTGATTGGTTCCATATATGGCGCATTTTCAAACAAGCTGCTGGCGTATCTTAGCCTATATTCTAAGTCAACAATAATGTGATTGCTGATCGACTCTTGGACGGCGGTAATTATCATGGCACCCGGATGAAAATACAATGGCGAGCAACGTAAAAACAGAGAAAGCGCGATGTAGAAATACCATCACTTTTGAAATATATGACTCGAATATGTTGATGGAGGATCGTAAAATCAGCAAACATTTGAACAAAGTTCGGTGTCATTAATTAAAGAATTCATATCACTCAATTCGCACACATTCACAAGTGAAAGCAGGAAATGAATGGAATTGGAGTTTATTGAAAACAACTTGAATTGAAAGACTTTAAATGATATCATTTAATTCTTTTAAATTAAATCGGGGTATGGACAAATTAAAAATGTCGACGATATAAGGTTTCAGATATCAATCTATTGTACGATGTGTATTCGATTGGATGCAATTATGGCACAGGTGTGCGGTAGAATCTTTAATGTAGTGACGAATATCTAAAATTTCCATTTATGAATAAAACACATTTTGCTAGTGTATATCATTATATTACCATTTAAAATACCAGTCGTACGATGCACAAATTAACTCGCGCTAAACAAATTTTTTTTAGTGCCATGCTTGGTTTCATCATGCATGTTCACCATTTTTATGATTTAAACTTATTGAACGCCCTCGAAAGGGAATACAATTAGTTGATTTCTAGCCAGACTACTCACTGGAAACACGAAAGAAATAATATAAAGTGCCAAACTGGTTGCTTTAGATTCCAAACAATTACACATTTTAAGGTTTTTTTTCAGTCTCATCACATTTTACTGATTATTTAAACCAGTTTCCTCTTTTTCGAACTGTATATGCATTGGTGTCTTTAAAGTCTGCAAAATATTAAATCATACCATTATCTGAACAGTAAAAGGAAATAAATCGGAGTGTAAAAAGGAGTGTATTTGTATGCGGCCGTGTGCGCGCGTGTATATGTGTGTGTGTATGTGTGCGTTGTAGATGTTTTTTTTCTCGTAAATGGAATAAAGATGCCTTTTTAGGTGCAAAAATTTGAATATGAATTTGCATTTCATTGCATGAATGATTTGAAGGTCAACCCCAAATGCGGAGAAACGTTTTAGCATTGCAACAGTGATTTCGTGTTTTTTATGATCTCTATAGTTAGTCAAAATACGACAGTCGTCGTACCATGTATTAAAACATTATTACAAATGTGTCCCAAATGCGATAAATAAAATAAAATCAGCGCCTTAACAGTTGTCGTACCATGCTTTGGAACGTTTAACTGTGTCCTAAATGTGATAAATACAAAAGAGAATCATGGCCAAGAAAAACACTTTGAAATCATCACGTTCGCTTCAAAATCGTAGTAACATTCGGAGTAACAGTAACACTATTTCTTTACTCTCTTATGTCCCCCTGCCTTCCCCCACAGTAGTCCTCTCCTACATTGATTTGTTAATGGTAACACAGCAAGATAAACTAAGCACGCAACGAAAGAAAATCAAGTGCGCGGTCACGTCAAATTATACCCCTACATTTGGTTTATCAAATGAGTGAAAATTAGATTTACACAATGCAGAGAGGCCTTGAACTTCACTGTAGCCTTGTAAATGAATAAATAACATGACGGGTGTCCATTTTCATTTCCATTCTCAATATATAACAACCTCCGTCACTTGTGCACGCAGGAGAGGTTTTCTAGGAGCTTATACACGCATGGTTCGCACACTCAAAACAAACAAACAACCAAACAAACCCTTAGTTAAATTTGTTACACAAATCCTAGTATTTTTTACCACGTTCCTTGTCATTATTCATAAATTCACCCAAATCAGCCATTATCATTCGACTGATTCTGCCCAATTTTTAAAACCCAAATATTTCTGGATTGCAAAAACATGCCCATGCAGAAAATGTACTTCCTATTTAATACACATGTGTATTGGTACATGGACAAAACTTTCACAGAAAAGGACTGCATTTCTGTAAATTGTTAACCTTTAGTTCTATTCAGACAAAGCGATAATTAACCAGCGTCTACCGAGGCGAAAATATCAATTTGAGAAAAAGTAGGACAAAAGCACTAAATGTATCCAGCTATGCATGAAACATTTTTGGATGACACGTAAATTGAAGAAATATACAATTGTACAAAGTATTCAATATGTCTACAAGAAGTATTAAAAGCGCTTTATGCACCATTATGCACCAAGACTAAATGATGAAAAGCATATGCCTAAAAATATGGAGAGTATTATGGTTATCTGGGCAATTAGGCTGTCGTACAAATGCTCACTTAGCAACTTAGCCACTTCTTCACTTTCAAAAACCTTATACGGATCTTAACATTTGCTTCGAAATGTCACAGGCAGAAAATAACAAGGTTTGAACAAAAAGAACATCACTTTTTCAGGAACTTAAAATGTTAATTCTCGACAGCGTCTATGATAAAAGCCACTTCTTTTAAATTATTCTACTAATGCCGCTAAAAGCAAGGCAACAAGTTTTTTTTATCTCGACACGGCATAGTACAAAAAGGAAATAGATAAAAATCAATTCATCCTCTCTAATCACCCTTTTAGATTTTTTCTTATAAGGAGGAATTACAATCATTTTATCAAGTTCGACACCAAAACCTTTCATGAAGTTGTTTTGATTAGTCATATTACGGTGACTACTCCATAAGTCTTTCTCTTATCAGTAGACTAATTTCGTTTCAAAGCATAATCACATTGTATTTCACTATTTATCTTCCCAATACAGTTGCAGACGACATCGTTGTGTGTCTCGGTGAGCATATGTGCATCAGTGGCTCTCGCGTGTCTTTTCGCGCCAAAAGTTTACATTATCGTCTTCCAGCCTCACAAGAACGTTCGTCGACTGAGCTCCCATTCGTCGCGACGATCTCAATACGATGGTACACGATTCAGGGATGAGGTGAACAATCACAATCTGTACAACAGCGGTTAGTCCCATACCTAGCTGCAGGTGGATGCAATTTGAGGGTATTTTTGTTTTACAAACGCTTTTTTTTCTTTCTGACATATAATTTTTTTCTTTTTGAATTTTTTTTTCAAATTTGCTTTTGCCCCGAACCTTTATTAATTCCTGAATCGGATAATAGAAAATGCACATGTTGAAACCAATGCTAAAAATGGTGGTGGAGTAGGCAGAGGGCGCACTGTTGATAATTTGAATCCTGTGCACAACACATTTACTGCTTTGTATATTCTTGCCACCTTTTTGTAATACCTACCCCACCCCAACCAAAATCCATGATCTATTTTAACTGCTCCTTGAACCAATATTACTGCTTCGCTAAAAGAGATAATAAAATCTCGTTTTTTCTCATGAAATCTCGTATGATGTGGGGGTAATTTTTCATGTGCTCATACCAGGTTCATCCCCTGCTCACGCCCCCTCTCTTTCTAGTCCAAATTGCTCATTAATTTGCTCATACCTTTCTAACCATAAATATTCACCTTTTTATCTTGCGCACTTGATTGCAAGCTTTGCGTGCATGAACTCAAATACTAGCATCCATCTCACTCTCAATGTTTTATTTTCTTTTCTGCAAGAGAATCCGACTGTCCCCACTGAGGATATTTTCAAACCCCATCTTGCTCTGATAATACCTTTCATACACATTCAAGTTGACGTACAAAACACTTTCATTTTGCGGCATGGTGTGCGTTTTCAAAATATGTTCGGTGGGGACAGCCTTTTGCAGTTTGCTTTCTTGTATGATTGGTCTGTTTGTGATTAAAATGTAAGATACCGTTGCATGCCTGACTCACGGGGGAACAAATTCCAATTTTTTTAAGTAAGTAAATGTTTATTTACAGATCGCTTGAAAAAGGGTCACGCTGACACAGAAATGCACTGGAATAAATTTCTAATACTTAGTTCACCGTCAGATGATAATTACTCACATAAACCCTTTATAGATATATCCCATGATCATCGATTGATTCAAACACTAACTAATTTGTCCCTTTAAGGAATATGATCATTCTTTTCCCAGAAACTACCTTCACCCAAAACGTTTATGTAGGGAATGCAATCAGAGCTATAGAAGATGAAATATGTGTTGATCGTATACATATATATGTATATGTACATGTACAGGACATAGGTAATTCTTTGGGTTGTTTAAGTTCCATTATTATCAAAAATTTACAAATTTTATTCGGACCCTTTTTTGGTCGCAAAATTCGATTCATACCCTCAACAAAAACTTTGTAGTATTTAGATACATTTCATTTTTTCTTAAAAAAGAAATCTAACCCTAAATAATATTTTTAACTGAAACAGAAAAAGTTGGTAATTACAACAAATAAGTTTGATGAATTTCGGACCACTAATACTGTTTTATAATGATTTGGTAAATGGGGACAATTTTTCAGATGATGACGTTACATCTGCACATCTCACAATTAATTTTGTTTATATCTTAGCTACGAAATTGATTATTTGTTCAATCATATGATGTATTTTAGAACTTTACCAAATTTACACCTTGCATGGTGGTTATGAATGCACACCGGCCTTCTTAAAACATTTGTTGCACTGAAAATCTCGGAGTTTAAAGGGGAACTACACCCAGACATTAAATTGTTTTCATTAAATGAAGAAAAGTTATGAATTTTCAAAGTTTTGATTTACACCCCTCATGGGCTCCTTAAATTGGCAAACGTACAAGCACAAAATGGCTGCCAACATGGAGAACTCTCCATTCACTTTGTACATAAAATTTCACATTTTCCTCTTTTTCCAGAAAAGTAGACAAAATTTTGTTTCTTCGGTTAGGTATATTATAGTCACATCAATTCTGCAAGCATTCCAGAAAGAACGGTGTTGATTCCTCATTTGAAATTTGATATTGATCAATATATTTTCAATAAATTTATATTCAAAGTGAATGAGGAGTTCTCCATGTATGACATCACAGATTATGCTAATTAGCTATACGCATGCCAATTCAAGGATGCTCAGCATAGGTAGAAATAATAACTTTGAAAATATATAACTTTTGAACGGATTATCCGAATTTGCTCAAATTTTCACAGTTTGTTCATCTGATTTTTCCTCACTTACTGACCGTACATTATTGTCTGGGTGTAATTCCCCTTTAAGAATATACACATTTTATTCACCAATCGTTACAAATGCTGAATTATAAATTCATATTTTCAAAATGTTTAAAGAATTCAATCATCGAATGGTAAAATTATTCAAGACGATACACAGACGTAAGAAATTGTTCAAAAGTGAATTGGGAGTGTAATTGAAATAAATTTTATCATCATCAGCATTATCAGCATCGACATCATCATCATCATCATCATCATCATCATCATCATCATTATCGTCATCCTGCTCCTTGTTTACAGTTTATATTTACCCTACTATTCATAGAATCCCATTGTCAAAATTATATAATATATATATTTGTTTTTACAATCCCAAAGTGTCCAACACCCATTGTGCTTTCAGTGCTAATGTAAAGGTGGTACACTACTTTTTCAAGCGGAAATATGACATTCCAAGAATTGTCGGTGTTGTAATAAAGATTATTATTAATCATAACTTATCAACAAACTATTAAGCTTGACAATTGATTGTATTTCCAAAGTGAGATACAATAGGTAATACAAAATCTTATTTCGAAATGACCGTTATAATCTGCAGACACAGACTAAGTGTTTTCTGTGACGTAATTTGTGCAGTACACATTACTGAGTCTGCAATCAGAGACTACATCAGGTCTGGTGTTAAGCTATATTATAATTTCTTATTATAACTAAGGGTAGCCTGGATTTACTATGCACACTAAGATAATGGTTGGTGTATATGTGTGTACTGTACACATACAAATCTGTAAAATTTCTGTAAATGCTCACCAGGGCTATTTTTGCTCCCACTGGTAGAGAACCTTAATTTTTGCCAACTTGAAAACTTGAAATATTGAATTACAAAGATATTATGAAATATCGCTCTCAAAACTCACATGATAGAATAACATCCAAAAGGTTAGATGAGGACAACCTTCTGAAAATGGAAAATTAACATTTAAAAAAATGTTGGATCCAACATGTTGAGGTGTAAATATCCTATTTACAAAGGATCTCACTCCTCCAACCTTTTGAAATGTTAATCTTACATTTACGATTGCAAAACTTCGAATTTTCTCTCATTTTTAAGCTCTTGTTTGTGCACTAGATGTGCTTTCTTCTCCAAACGTTCTAAACATGAAAATTGTTTTTACAAAGTTTGGTTAAATGTTTAAAAAAGTATTAGATACGAAAATCTATTTGTAAAAGTCCACGAAAGCAATATAGGCAAACCTAATCAATTTAATCGAAGTGGCATCATAACGTCTCATCTATCACAATTCTCTTTTTATCTTCCGTCCAAAGACCTCGACCTGGGATCAAACTGACACCACACGCTACGCATTACGACAGCCAAGACACGGATAGAGAAACTAGCCAAGCCTATCTGTAACAAGATTCAACTCTCTTCTAAGGCAACATATCCACGGAAGCGTTTGAGTCTTCACCAATAAATCTACACATTCGTTACAGTTTGGCATTCCCGAAGTGGCATCATAACATTTCATATCTCACAATTCTCTTTTCTTTTCTGCAGTTTCCGTCCAAAGACCTCGACCTGGGATCAAACTGACGCCACACGCTACGCATTACGACAGCCAAGACACGGATGGAGAAACAAGCCAAGCATATCTGTAACAAGATTTAACTGCAGTGAGGTATTCTAGGACATCTGTCATGTACACAGGTGATCCAGCACCTACTCTCTGAGCATAGTTGCCCTTGCGAAGAAAGCGATGGACACGTCCCACTGGAAACTGCAGACTGGCACGAGATGAGCGGGACTTTGCCATGGTTCGGGCCTTTCCAGATTTTCCTCGACCAGACATGATGTTGTGTTGAGTTGTGGAGAGCGAAAACGAGTAAAGAACTAAGACCTTGAATGGATAACTATCTTCTAAGGCATCATATCTACGAAAGCTTTCGAGTGTTCAGCCATACATTAGGCGGTTTTGCACTTTTCTGATCCGATGAGATTGCACAATATCGCTAATGTCGATTGCCTGAATTACTTCGCTAACATCGTTCAGTTTGAGGTTGAAAGCTCGCGAGCAGGAATCAGAATATTGCCTCGTAAAACGGCGAATGGCGTTACCAAACTGTTCTTGCTGTCAAAAGAAATGCATGATCCATTCATGAGAATGATTGGCAGACGCATCGCAGTAAAGGTTTGTTGCTTGTAATCATGCAAATTTGTTCTCACCTGACACCTGGCCGAATTTAAAGCAATCACGTGAATTACTACCATCAAGGAATACTATTTCCAGGAATCGACTGGATTATGAGATTCTAGTAATTCCAAATATCCTACCTAAGATATACATCGCCCTCTGATAGCGAGTTTTTAATACTGCTCAGAATATTTGACCAAACATTATCAAGTCAATGCTTTCTCTTCGCTATAGAGAAAGAAATTGTAACTAGCATTTCTTTGGGCCCCTTCGTATTGTTTGATTTGATTATCCACAACAACTCTTGTCAGATCGTGATCTATTGGACTGACATGCCATCAAACAGCAGCAGATATTGCTAAGGGCCAACAAGCGTCAGACTAATACCTAACAGTGTCCCGAGATCACGTGCATGTGAGCGAGCTGGAGAGATAGTGCGCCACCTTACGCCCATCAATCATGTAATCTATGTGCTAGGATCTGTCACAAATCAAACGAATCACCGGTTCATCTCCGGAGGTGTGATAATGATCGACAGCCACATTACTGGTTAGCGTGGTGAAACTTCAAAAGGGATGAGAGTCGAATATGGTGATGTGAAACGGTAGATCATTTCGCTGCCTTATCTACTTATTGGCTTTTGTTGCGAAAGGAAGGTTTTGATGCTAGCCGCTAGGAGAAAAACAATAAAGTACGTACTCTATATCAAATCTTATTTGTGAAAATGGACTGCACGTTTATAGACGCTACCAAAGCGCCCATCAGGTTTTGGACACAATGAGATGAGTGCAGCCAGGAACAATGATGAAATCACTCTTCAAAATGTGATTATCGATACGATTTGGATGGATTTGATGAGCGGCATAAGCGAACTCGATCTAAACCTATTGAACCGCATGTGCAAGTGCTGAGCCCAAAGCTATGATAGTTGACGCAACTTTGAGGATCAGATGACAACCATCTTGAGGAAGAAACCCATTTTTTTTTTTACTCCCAGCGTTGATCACCTGTCACACCCGAAGCGTTCAAACTTTGACGTCGATGCGATGTGCTATCTGCAAAATATTGTACTTATATCAATTGTTATACTTCGGGGAAATCAATCAGTCGCTGATAACATTATGTTTGCAAAAAAATAACCGTGTTGTTGATAAATTTTAGACTAAAGGCTGAAGTGAATCGCAATGATTACGAGCGGTGTAAAACATACTTTGACACGTTTATCGGATGCACAAAGAGCATGAAGCGCTGTAGTTTGTTTCATAGGATGTAATTGGTGTGTGATAAAAAAAGAAGAAATATTCGATTGGGTGTCATCTTGTGAACGAAAGACACCATCTCAGTCCAGCTGCATCCTGTAGTAACACAAAATAACGATCACCCCTGGAAGGGGAAATCAATATCATCTAAAGTAGATGTGTAGTAATGATGTTGGACAGGACAAGGGAACAATGCTTTGCTGAACTTTAGAGGCTTGCGGGTGTAGCCGCAGTGTCGTCTGATCTTCTGTTGACCTACTCGAAACTTTCAATGAAAACATAGGGTAAACGTCCGTGTGTCACTTTGTATGGTTTAATCTCATTTTCCGTGTTTGTTGGCACAATCGGGTTGACATGAATACATGATGTCAGAAAACTTGATTACTTGATTACTTGATTACTTGAACCCCTTTTCAACACCGTTCGTTCTGTATTTAACTGTCGTCTGTTTCGCCAATCGCATGAGCCAAGAAGGAAACTTAAAATCAATTATATATTAACATGTCATGTCGCATTTACATACAACACGAGATAAATTATTTTCGTAAAATTAAGTGGAACGCCAATTCAATGGTCATTTGTAATGCTATTCAAATCGGAACTGGATCGTGATTATCTATGACCCACTACTTTTACGGAAATATTTTATATCGTGTTATACATTAATAAGATGTTGAATGTCGGATTCATTGTGAAATGGTTGTGTAAAAATAATACAACTTGTTTAAGACTTAACATGGCCGCTGCATACTATAACCATCCATCTCATGTTTAAAAATCATTTCATGACACATTTTGTTTGAAGTGTTAATTCATTGTTAGAAGCTAGTACGTGCAGCGCAAAGGCTTGTTGTTCGTCTCGACAAGACGCCTTGTTTTGGTCGAACAGGGGAGAAGGAGACTTGTGATAAGCTCGCCAAGCTGCCTTTTTCAGGACGAGAGAGCGTGAAAGTGACTTGTACAAACTCGCCTTAACGCCTTGTTTAAGACGAGGTGACTACATGTATAAACCTCCGGTAGAAATGCCGTAGTAACTTGAAGTATCGATGTTCACCCGACTATAAACTAATTTGGGATGTTTGTTACTCTATGTTACAAAGAATGAATTTTCTATCTTAATGAATATTTAGCTGCAACTATTGCTGATAAATATAAAACGGAATCAAACTGATTCTATGAAATGGCATATAAAATGGGACTGTTATATCGGTACAAAAGAAAGCCCCGATATCGCAACAAGTACACTGAAATTACAGTTTTCATAGCAAGTTTCATGCAATGGTCTCATGTATGTTTGTTCGAGAAACATCTTTGTAAAAATGATTTGAATAATCAGTCAGATTTGATAAGCATGATCAGATGCAGAGAGAAAGAGAGAGAGTGTGAGTGAGAGAGGGAGGGAGAAAGAGAGGTGGAGAGATAGGAAATGGGTTTAACGGCGTTTTTTAAAGCAAATTCCGAATATTTATCCATGTAAATGAGAACGAGGACAAAAAATTAACGTCACTATCAATTCGTCACTGGCAATTCTAAGGAAGGTCACGTTGCAGTGGATTTGTAACTCATTTCGTGTAACAATAACATTTGGCTCCCGTCACTTCGTTAAAACACGGACGAATTTTAAAAGATAGTATTTTTTCTTTTCTGGGTTTCACTTCATGTCTTCAAAAATTCATACTGATGTAGTCATATTACTGAGAATGTATAAGCCTACCACGTAGGAGTTATGAGAACGAACGAACAGCACTTAGTCTAGTATGTAAATCCTACTTAAACTCAGTTCCTTACTATGATTCTTGTGTCGGTTTCACCCTGATTCCGCACTAACAGCAACGAATGTAGGTTAATTGCGTTAAGAATTAATTAAGGATTTGGAATATGCTATTTTGAGCGGTGCGTGATTTTAGCAAAGTTTCCTCTGTTCGTCCATTCATCCGAAAGAGAGAATTGTGGCAGTCTGCAAAGAGCGAACATGTGGAATCCCCCGAACGTTTAGTTACTGTGCTTCAAAAGAATTTGTTACTATTTTTTTCTTTATGCTGAGTTTGCGTTTCGGAGAGTTAGAATTATGCCGTTTTATTTCGTGATCAGCTGACTCGCTGGCCAGCGAATGGTGTTTATATTTTATACATTAACAAACACCTGCATGTCACAAGAATGTTATGTTCAAGAGTGCATTTGTGGCAATCCGTGAAAGAGGAATTTATTCACTAACAAAATACATTCTAGAATGTACTTTCACTTGAGCTGAATATATCTTGAAACCATCCCCATAGAACCTTATTCTTTATGATAAAACTGTAGAAAAAAAAACCGATTGACATTCCGTTGATGTTATACCATGGTTCACAAATTCAACATCTCTCTAGCCATGTCTACACTGTGCTGAGAGTCGAATAATTATTTTTTTCAGAAAGTACGACAGTCCCACAGAAGCTTATACGTGAAGCGCGTCGGCAATTTGTTCAACTCGCCTTGTGTAAGGCCGACTCATACCTCTGCGTTTTGACCTGCGTCGGTCCACCGTATTGGACGATTGAGTACGCTCACTGGACGTACAGTATACGCTGGACAGACGAAGGACTAAAGTCCGGCTTGCACCTAAGGAGCGTACGTCGAGCGTCAGTCCATCGTATGATCTGCGTCTTTTTGCATGCAGGGAGCGTTTGTCTCATTAAAAAAGGTATGAGTCGGCATTTAGGTTGAAAATGCAAGAAGGCGACTTGTGAAAAAAAACTTAACCTCGCCTTCGGGCTGCTCCGAGTCCAAGGGGAACGTTACTTATGACTACAAATGACATGAATGGCTCCCCAAGTAACAAAATACACACTGACGACTGATTCAAAGTATGTTCAGGTCAAGTGGAAGTACATCTCAATGTTTTTTTAATAAAGGGGAATTAATCTCTGCCATACTGTCAGTGGACGGAGAATTTCCCTTCAAGGAACTGCCTCAAATGATGTTTTTGACCTCACATGAATTATTTGTATATGAAGAGAACTTTAAAATAGAGGCGTTCCCAAATCACGTCACTGAAATATGTAGAAAATGTATTATGAATTATATAGGACATATTTATGGGCTCTCACGTACAGCCCTTCTTCAGAAATGATCGTACGAAAAATTGTGCATTGATATAGCATTTTCATTTCTAGATTGTCTGATGAAATATGAACTATTTGAAGTATTTTTCATCGCCTTTTCACCCTTTACGGGTTGAATTTCTTTGGATTTTTTCTTCTTATTTTGTGGGTTATTGTTGCATTAGGGCAATTCTATAGCTTTGTCATGTCCGTTACGCTAAAGGCCCAGGTACATGCCAAACACGGCACGGCATCACGGCACGGTTTTTACGCGCTGTCTCCCCTGTGATTGGCCAAGTGTTATACAACCTTTGCGCGAAGGAGCGCGCTGCCCAATAAATAACAACCAAGATAGAGCGTAAAAACCGTGCCGTGATGCCGTGCCGTGTTTGGTGTGCTGGGGCCTTAAGAAGGAGTGCAGGAGTGTTCCACAAAATACCGTTTGCTATAACGTATTGCCATAACGTATTGAATTCACTTTCGTGGAATTGCCCATAATATTGTTTAACATTAGTGGGAAAGAATGAGAGCAAGGTATAAACTATGCACCGACAGTCGGCTTGACGTCTTTTAAAATATACTTCTAGTATTTGTTAGGTAAACGCAAGAATGTATTCGGAAAGAATATGTAGATACAACTTTTGAATGTTGTTGTTAGAAATAATGATGTATACTATTGAAAAGGGTTTATGATAATGTACAAATATTTTTTATAGAAAAATATTTCAAGACGCAGAGGTATAACGCTATGTACAGCTGCAATTAGGAATGATCTAAACATTTGTATATTTTGTTAATTCGTATGACTGTACTTAAATGAATAAAGCACGGAGAAGCTGTGATATCTAAAATATTTGTATTTGTCTTATTATTGATATTGTCAATTGTTTTCGTTATGATGCTCTATCCTGGTCCAGTTAAACAGTGTTACGTATGCTACTCATAATACATAAAGAGAGCTGCGATTCATAATAAATGATAAGGGTCGCTATACATAATATACAAAGATTATCGTTATTTATAATAGGGGTAGAGGGTAACTCTCCCTAAACAGTGCTAAAGATAAGTAAACACGCAGAAAATAAAGTATTTCCCCTCTATTCAATAGTAGCATAATCTTTCAATGGGGGGGGGGGGGGGGGTGTACAGGAACAAACTTTTAGGTACATTCTTAATCAACTATCTGAAACACGATATAAACTTATTCCGTAAAATTAAGTATGTCACGGTACAATGTTTAGGCATAACAATCACAAAACGAGTCTGATTGCAATAACGTTACGAAGGAGCATTGAATTTGCGTTCGACTTAATTTGACGAAAATAAGTTATATCTTCTGTATGAAAATGGTCGCATCACGATTATCGAAATCTGCAGCTTTGTGAGTGTATTTATCCGTGACCGAACTGCATTAAACCCATGATGAATGTTCCAAGAGTCCGGATCTTTGTAACATAACAATTTTAAAAAGTAAATTTTGATAGTGTTGACGTAGTGAGTTGCTGTGATGAAAAAATGTCGGCGTAATAGACAAAAAGAGAGATCAAGAAATAGAAAGAGAGAGAGAGAGAGAGAAAGAGAGAGAGAGAGAAAGAGAAAGAGGGAGAGAGAAAGAGGGGGGGGGGGTCGAGGAGAATCAAGAAGAGAAGACACCTAAATGACAAAGAAAAAGAAAATTAGTGATAAGGAAGAAAGGAGAAAAAAAATAATACAATTTTATAAAACCACAAAGGATTCATGTCTGAAGTTCGTTTTCTGAGTATTCCTGTAGCTGGCGCTCTTCATTTATGATTGTCTTTACAATATCAAGTATTACTTTGGGGAAAGCATATTGTCCTCCATGAATACATTACACGTCAGTAAACAGAATATAGGATATAGAGGTATGAAAATTCTAGCATACTTTTAATTTATGGTTTATCAACAAATAGATTAACCTGAATAAATATTTTCCATTTAGAGGCATGTAACATAAATGATGCGATTAAACTTACGATGAATATTAATGGTAAGGCTATGACAAAACGTGTACCATAGATTTAAGATTTATGTATGCAGAGTTCCCATAAAAATTTGACAACAGAATCTAAATGATTTTTTCATGAATTTTCCATGGCTAAATTGCTGCTTTCCATGACTTCATTTCCGGTTAAAGGATTTCTTAACATCACACACGTTATGATGATTGATTATAATAGTAGAATATGACCACATATGACTATAGGATTTGTCAGACACAAGATAGCAAACAGCTTCCCTGACTGCCCTGGATTTTCCGGGATTTCCTATGACCGTAGAAGCCTGTGTAGGTGTCTTACCATTTATTTCTTAAACCGGTCAGTAAGAATTGCTACGTGATTATTTTTGTTATAAATGTTTCTTCCTTCACGTGAACCAAATAACATGGTGTCACTCCAATATGACAGTAATAAAAAATACAATACAGTAATGATCTTTACATTATTTTGAATAGTGTATTTAGTGTCCATAACCTTTCGCCTTAAGTCATGGACTTCACATCCCAAACCGCAATTTGATAATAGTAGCAAAATTATCGACGTAAAGTACATTGGTCTGTTATTTAGCATACTACAGTTTCACCATGCAACAACTAAACGTTAGTACGAAGAAAGCGTTCTCTTCCCAATGATCCAAAATCGTTGTTTAACAGTTGTCATACTGTATGAATACTATTCTTTTAATATTTGATCTTTTTTAATCCATAATTTTTCTTTTATTATGAAGGGGGACTAACATAATATTCATCTATTCATTATTGTGTTTGTGTGTGATGTCCACGTTAAGGACGAGCGTAGATAAGTTCTTTTAGGCTTTTTTGTTGTCTGTATAAGCATTACTAAATATTATCAGCGAGAATTGAACAAAATGAACCAAAAATGTCATCAATATCTTATCCCACTGATGAGCACAAAATAGATGGCAGCAGATGGGCAAAGTTTGGGGTTGGCTAGATTCGTATTCATCGGCTCAATCCATTGAAAATATGGCAAATAAAGAGAACGATTATAGGTATAAGGATTAAAGGTAAACCTAAAGAAAGCAAAGGAGACGCAGATATTTCGTTTAGTTTGAGAACTTTATATACAAGAGTCATATACGCTTACAACCTCGTGGGCAAATGTAGGCTTTTTTCCAGAAAGATGGCTCAAGGGCCAGTTGCATAAAATGAAAAATTATGATAACTTTTTCATGAATGCAAATTTGAAAACCATGACAACGGCGACTCATCAGCCAATTGACGTCAAGGGTTACACCGGACTTTACCATTACTGAAAAAATGTGTTCTTTTGAAGGTTTTGCGGACCAGGGACCCGGAACAAGTTTTCCTTTTCCTACTATAAAAAGAAAGTCTATCAAGAAAGCAAGGAGAAATTGGTTTTACATTCCCGGTACGCGCAGGGACCATTAAAAGGGGGTCCTCTTACATTTGTCTATCAAGATAGCATACAAGAATCAATCATGATGATGTATAAATACATAAATTAATAACCATCGTCATAAAACAGCTACAGAGCAGCAATTGAGGTATATTAAACCCTATGTATGCATTTAGTATTGGGAGCGTGGCCAATTGAACATGCTTTATTATGTTTAATATTTATGTCCATCGACGGAACCATGTTCGGTTATGCTATGACAAAAATGATTCAATAGGGTGTAATCTGAGGATACAAATCGTCCACTTTCATCGTCAATACGGTCCGTTTAATCGTTTGAAATAGCCTCATTTATGTCTAACTATGCTAAATATTGGCTAGATAGATTACAGCAAGAAAACAGTGTGCAATGATAAATGAACAGAACGACATGCCTATGAACAGAGCCGTAGTATCGTTAGTCGTGTTACTATAATTTCTATTCGACCCGCTGGATGAATTATTTTTGGATGGCTCAGATCCCATCCATTGATCAGGACAAAGTTCCAAATCCGTGAGATTTACGAGGCTTCTGTTCTGGATTGTCGCTGGTGTCGAACAATGGTATGGTTGAGAGCCTGATGTTATAAGCCATGTTTTGAGCGGTAATGATTCACAGTCACATTGCCAAGGATTCGGATCAAAATGAATGTTCTTGGATAGAACAGGAAGTGAGCTTGATAGGATCGACCGGAGATGGTTGTTTCCGAGTCGCAAGACAAAGTCAGCCTGGCTGGTGAACGCTGCGTCGCTGATCCGTTGTATTTTGTTGTTTTCAAGATTGAGTCCGTCAAGGAAGATGCAGGAAACAAAGCTCTCTGCAGAGATACTTTTGATGAGGTTGCTGCTTAGGTCAATGTTCTTGACTCGTGGAATACCAATAAAAGTATTTGGGATTATTTCAAGAATGTTATTGTGACTCAAATCCAGGTCGTTGGCAAGTCTAGGTGCTTTCATTGAAGGAATTGTATCAATACCGTTGTCAGAGATATCTAAGATGTATGTAAGTTTAGGAAGATCAAAGCTTACGGACGATCGTGGGTTCGAGAGGAACAAGGGCGTGTTGCTGAGATACAGTTTCTTGATGAACCTGCTCTCGAGGGAAGTGAACAATGATGTGTTTTCAAAATTGGTGTGAGACAAATGAAGTATTACAAGATTGACAGTATGCTTCACAGGTAAGTTGTGAATCGGGTTGCCTTCGAGGGAGAGTGAAACGAGGGGGCATCCTCTGAACGCGTCTGGCTCAACAAATAATATTCGATTCCATGCCAAAGTTACGTGGTACAAGTTACATGATCTGTTACCGAACGAATTTTCTGAATTTCTTGGCGTAGACACGAGACTATTGTACGAACAGTGAAATTCGTACAAAAGAATTGGAAGTTCAATATCAGTCAATGTGTTATGACTGACATTCAACTCACAGTTGTCTCTTTGTTCTGACATGAATTTGCTACTAATGTTTGCTATTTTATTTCCTGCCACATTGATTTTGCAAGGGTTCCCTATGTCTTCTACATATGTCATATCATTATTTCCCAGGTCTATTTTATGTATACTTAGCTTTCTTTCCAACGAAACCTTTGTTATGCGATTGTGGGAAAGATTGAGAATCGATAAGGATGTAGAGTTTTGTAAGCATGCAGAGTCAATCGCACTAATTAGTCTTATGTCGTTATGACTGCAATCCAATAACTGCATTTTAGCCAAGTGAGATAAACAGGGTAGTTCTGTTAATTGGTTTCCTCCTAGTCTTACCAGTATCAAATTCAGAGACCCATCAAAGGCCCCGTGTACGACCATTCGTATCTGATTGAATGATAGGTCTATATGTATTAACCGGGTCATATTGGTAATATTCTGCAGGACGGTAAGATGGTTATTTATGAGACACAACGAACTCAGTTTGTGATGATACTCAGACGGTCCCCAGTTTATAAAGCTTATGTTGTTGTGAGAGACGTCAAGAGAGTTTAAGTTTGGAATATTCTTGATGAAAGAAATGTCCGTCAGTGCATTGTGGGTCAAGGAAAGATGGGACAGAAACGTTGCAACGTGGCCATCACTTATACGCCTTGTCGAATTATACATGAATGAATTTCGATACTTCCAGCAATCGCTCTCTGTTATTTCAAAGCTTGTAATGTTGTTTTTGTTCAGAAATAAAAGTTTTACGACAGGTAAAACGCACGTGTCCAAACTGAATCTGCCATTTAGTGCTGTGTCTACTAACATTAAATGGCGTAGATTTGGTGAATGAGGGATAAATTTCACGTCTCCGACTGGATTTTTAGACAGGGATAAAATGCGCAGGTTACTGCTCCTGTTACAAGGCGCATTGAGTGAAAGTTCGATAGAATTTACTTCCAACCGCAAAGTGTTAGTGTCTTTAAGCAAACATTCTGGAATACGGGAAAGATTGCTGTGGCTCATGAATAAACTTGTCAAACTATTTGGCTTTGTGAAGTAAACGACCTGTTGTATCGGATTACCGACTAAGACGATCTCTTTAAGATTGGTAAAGCTGCTAAGATCTGGAAGCGAACGTATATTATTTTCACTCATATCCAATCCATGCACATCTTGTTGAAGCCCCGTCAGATGCAGGTCGAATACTCTCAAGCCATTGGATGAAACGATTAGGAAATGTGGCACAAATAACAATGTCGCAAGACGTGTCAGAAAATTGTTACTTATGTTCAAACGAATGAAGCGTCTACGGGTAGCTGAAGAGGAGACTGCAGGGAAATCGTCAAGTTTGATTTCTTGTAAGAAATTCGAATCGAGTTGGATGATAGAAAGGTCTGGGAGATGACGTATGGGTGAAATATCCTCGAGACGATTTTTTCTCAAATTGAGTGTCACAAGGTTGGTTAGACCATCAAAGGCTAATGGCTCCAAGAGTGATATGGCATTATTATTCAGGAGTAGATCTTCGATTTCAACCATCTCTGAGAATGTTCGATCTTTGATTACGGTGATCCAGTTCAAAGACAAAATAAATCTCTTGGCACTCCGAGGAACATTATCCTTTGGGACACTAGTGAAGAGATTGTCATTGCAATCTACAACGGAATTGAAAGACGTACAAGAACATTTTTCTGGGCAAACCAAAGTGCTTCCCACATGAGAATAACCTTCAACAGAAAGCTGTCGCGAATCTGCAAGCAAAGTAAGAAATCTTAAGAAACAGAGGACAAATATCCTATCCATATTTTTCGTATTTTGAAAAGAGATTACAGAAGACAAAATGACAAAATGGCAAAGACGAAATACATGGCAGTCTTCTTATATAGCTGAAGGATCTGTCCGTATTGTTCTCACGTGGTCACCATGGTGCAAAATGTCATGGCAACATCACAAAAGTATCCAATCAGCATCAAGGACGTTTCAGGGCTTGTTATTGATGAAACATATACTAGAGCCATGACCGAAAACAAAAAATATATCTTCTCTTTGCTAAGTTATGCCAGTTTCTTGTTTATCCCCGATCATAAACAATATAACGTCGATATATACATCAATTAAAAAGTGCCATAAGAAGTAAAAACGGCACAGCGAGAAAATACCGGGTAGCCAAGAGACTTTCTTGCAACTAGGTTCAGGTTTCTGAATCATGAAGTATTCACACAAATCATGTGAATTCAGATGTAAGCATATGAGTAGAATCCACGTCAAACATAATCTTCTTGTAGAGAAGATTATTAAACCGGCGCAGAGTGGAGATTTAAAATGGTGCCCAAAGATTTTTTTTCCATTTTGATTTCCCACTCTCTATATTATCTTCCTCTGTATATCGATAATTCAAGAGAGTCGAATATGTCCCCTGCAGCTACACATCTTTCTCCATCGTTTGATATAATAGGAACTTAATGCATTTAATTACGCATAGGATATCTCTTCGGAACGAGGATTTATGCATCATTTGTTTTAAAAGAATCTTGAGTAGAATTCAACACATTAAAGGGTTACTATTAAGAAAATACGAGTACATATAACTATTGAAATAAAAAAAATGACCATAGAGCATGTTTCAGTACTGATTGTTTAAATAAAGATAATATCGTAACTGATTTTATGACCCAGCATAAAACTCGATTGAGTACAGATACACTTTCGAGAAAATTGCTTGCAAATTACAAGCGATTTCTTTTAAACGAATGTGTCTCCATATTTAGTCAATATTTAGGCCGAATCGTGAAATAACTGATGGTATTATCTTATAAATATATTTACAGAAGCAGGGTTGAAACATGATCTATGCATATTTCCTGTTTTTAAAGAAGACTTAAACAATCAGTATGCTCTATGGAAGGTGAAGTGCATTCAAATAGCGTGTAAATCAAACCATTCCCCCAGAAGTGATTGACCAGCTTGCCTCAAGTGATATAGGCACTTGCGTTTGAAAAGAGTTTTGGGGATGCTCCATAAGAAGCCAAGACAATTTGCAAATATAAATATGAAATATTTGAAATAGATGAAAAGAAAAATGTAATTATTAAGGTATTTTATATAAAAACAAATTGACTTGTATGTTCCTAATCAAAACCGCGAAACTTCTGTTTCGAGTCACGAATAAGTCTCATATCCCTGGTGGTCATCTACGCATTCAAACAGACGTAGCAAATCTCTCTTGAAATTCAAATTGGTATCGTTCACGTTTGAATATATCCCAAAAGTAAAAGTAAAAACAAAAGAATGAGAAAATAAGAGACCGACCTTTAACCTCGCTCTCCGAACAATGAAACCAGGGCTCGAATCAGCAGCTGTCGTGGCGAATCAATATCAACTGCATATCGCCTTTAATCAGCCTCGATACCAGGCATGAAGGGATAAAGACAAGATAAAGAGGGATTATTCTCCATCTTTTCAGAAAATCATACATTTATAATAATAGTTTAGGAATATGTAGCTTATTTGGAGTGTGCCCGCCTCTCTTACACTCTCTCCCCAAGCATATGATAACCACCTACCAGTGGGTGGATTCATTATTTTTCAAGAGAGGTGGCATGGAGGGGGATTTATGACTATTCTGTGGGTGCTTGACGCTTTAGAAATGGACGTTACCCCCTCCCGCCCCCTCCACCGGGGCACCAGTACGATCCACCTATTATGATGTTCCATTTACATGAAAGACACTTTATTAGCTACACAAAGTGAAAAGGAAAGACAACAATTGGCAAAACTATTTAAAACAATCTTCATTCAAGCCATCACAGATGGTATACATGTAGTAGACGAAGGTAATTATCTTGCGTTCAAGATGTCACACCTGTTCTACATTTATTTCATTGTTTTAAAAGGTTTTTTAAGTCTAATTGTTTACGTTTGCAAATATCATTCCTAATAATGATAATATAATACACAACATTAATATAGTGCTTAATACGAAGTGTTTCTAAGCGATCTGTGCATTATTACCCGGCTATAGCATGGCTACCATTCGGCGCTCACTGCATTCAAGGAATTTCTTCCTACCGGTACACATTCACCTCACCTGGGTTGAGTGCAGCACAATGCGGATAATTCATATTCATTGTACTGTGTACAGAAGATGGAAGCTGTGAGATGCTATGATACAGGGGGCTGATAACGGACAAAGGAAGTTTGTTGATCATGTGAGTCGCAGACACACACCCGACAGTGGCTGAATGTTCTAACATATAGGTCGGTCGAGGAGACTAGAGGCTAGTTCGCCCCCTTTTTTTATTACTATAATTGCCATACATTCCAAAATATATTTATTATAGCTATGATTCCCGGCATCACTTCGAAATTCGAAATAACAGTTCAGGATAGAGAAAATGCATCTATGCCTATCCGTAGCTAAGATTGTTAAAGCCCATGTATAGTTTTGGTAAAGATTGAAGAAATGTGAATTTTGGGGATATATACCATATTTTTCTACGAGCGAATTTTTTTGAAAATTTGAATTTGACCGTTAAATCGTATTTAGCGCCCTCTCTTGGTTATAACAATATTTTGCTTCTTATCGGGCATATAGAAAATTATTTCCAAGATTTTATTAAAGCATGCTAAAAAGGAATACATAAAGAATAAATTCTGAAATCTTTATCCAATTCTATTCATGAGAAGCTGTCCTTTATCAAGAAAGAAAATATTGAATTCGCGTCAGGGGCTACGACGCTAAAATATTTTCCACACTTTAGGTTATATCTTTTCCAAAACTTGTTAATTTTTCGTACAATCTTTTGTACAACATGTTCATGATATCATGTTTCTTTTTAAGTAGATTTGAAGACAAAATTTGGCGATAAAAATATTCGCTTTTACCAAAACTATACTTGGGCTTTAAGCATAATATTTTCTATAGGCTTATGGTGACATATTCAACATTGAATATGGATTGATTTTTAATTCAATTCGATGAAAATTACGAATTTCGTTGTAGAATTTCAAATCCAATTGAATGAGACGAAACAACGTGGCTGGAGAGTACGATGGTGATTTCTTGGCCTAGCGCATTTGTGTCATTCGATGTCATGCGAACAGATTTTGAAAACAAAAATCCGCTGATGGGGAGCTTGCCCTTGTCCGAACTAGCCCCGGCTTCCCCTAACGACCAGGATGAAGAAGTTAACGTGAAACGATCTGACGTATTCACAAATTGCTTTACATTCATAAATATAAAAATACATTCATACTTTTTTTTCGGGGGGGGGCACATATTCTGGTACATTTTTAGATCAAATGCTGCAACCACAGGCCACCTAAAAGTTACTCTTACGAACCATTGGCAATGTCGATGCAGGCAAATGGACCTTCTTCTTCGTACTTGCTGTTAATTTGAATTCCCATCAATTTTGCATGTGAAGCTGTGTGCTGGCAAAATTCGATCTACGTTGCCATTTTTCGATATAGACTCGGTGTCTGAGTCAGGTTTATCAGCCGTCTCATTATCAACACTTGCCTTTTCAAAATTGTTATTGATGTTTAGCATGAAACTCTGTTCTAGATTATTCACAGTTCTGATGCGTTAGGCCGAAGTCACATAAAGCCCCGTCTGAATACGATTCAACACGACTCTTTGTGCAGTTAACAATTAACTGCCCCCAACAAAGAGTCGCGTCGAATTGTGTCTGGTTGGGGGTTTCTATGTGACTGCGGCTTTACGGGATTTTCTCTTGTCGTTTAATCCATTCTTGAGGTACGCCATCTCTCGGCCTTGAAGCAAAGTGATTTAGATTGTTGAATGTCCCATATTTGTTTAATACAACATCACAGCATTTGCTGGTTTGGGCAATCAACAGTGAATTGTTTAAACGTCGATACAAATTGAACTATTCTTGAATGCGTTGATAATTGCTCATTTGACCTCAGCCTTTTAAGAGAAAGTAAAACAGGTCATCTAGAGCTAATACTGCAGACGTTGAATTTTAAAGAAGGGAGGCTAGTAATCAATATCAATCAAGCCAGTTTGACTGCTGAAAAAAGGCGAGCAATTTTGAAAAATCTGT
>BQKZ01000948.1:91522-108151 GCA_036244855.1 Temnopleurus reevesii
AATAGTCATTCATGACTCTGGGCTGAAAAGAATTCTTCCAAACTTCAGTAGCTTTACACAATGGACTGATATGTTGGGGCCTGTGTTGAATTCTTTCCTAGCTCATTATTGATATACACAAAGCTTTAGTACAGGGCTTTGACTTTTACTTTGATTTGACTCCTAATTACATATTCAAAGCATTGTTTTAGGAAAGATCATTCACTAAAAAACTGTAATACATTTTGCCATGATATTGTACATTACTTGAGAGTAAATTGTATACATCCTAGCATCACACCACTCATATTTATAACATAAATAAAGGTCAAAGTAACCAATGTTTTGTGTGGAATTTATCGCACCAAGAAAAGTGTTCAGCAGTTTATGGGTTAAGTATTTTTACTCCCTATCATCAATTACTATTTAATTGTACCATTTTCATTCAACTCTAGATTAGCGATTATTTGATATTAAAAAGCAAATGTAATATAACAGGATAAGGCATTAATACTATCGACATTTTCGTTTTGGAATTTCCAGTTTATATATTCATCGAGTTGGATGTAATGACACCATAACACAAAGAGCTTTATGATAATGCTCTTTGTTAGAGTTATAATGAGTGGTAGATTAAATGTGATTGGTATGGAATTGAATTAATCACACGCTGGTGAATGGCCATAGAGCGGACAGAAGCAAGCTCACTTGAAACCTCATGTTGTTAGTATACAGTTCATCCGGATTTTAGAAAGTAATTCAAGTTAATTAGAAATTAAAGTGTTCTTATGTTTACTATAAAACATAATAGTGAGTTTGGAATTTTGGCAAATGTGCTTGAGTATGCGTGTTTGTTTTGTGTGTCTTTGTGTGTCCGTTTATAACCGTCGGCGACCACGAACCACCCGATGGAAAGGTACCTTTAAAGACGTTAACAGATTGGAACTGTTGCTACCCTGTTTGGACTTTAACAAGAGAGGGATAGAGCAATGTCAAACTGGCACAGCTCAGTGGCTACCGGGTCAACGATCTATTTGGGCAAAATAATTACTGCTATGATTTAATAAAATGTTGTGTTTACGTTATCGAAATCTTTATCATTTTTCATTCATCAGTTTATCACTACCGATTCCAATAACCAGGAAACAATGCCTTTTGCAGTGAACTTTTACGACCAATGTATTAATCGCTTCATATCCGAAAAAAATCATCCTTTCACTTTCTATACTGATACTATATAGCTTACTATACTTCTATTTCAATCTAAAACGATACTATATAAGTGGGTTTTCTGAACATGAAAGCCAACGGAGCAACACTTCCTCCTTCTTTTACCCTCATCGTGCAATGACGGTGTACAAAGCAGACTGGCTTCAAGTTTCAAGTTTCAAGTTTCATTGATTCATCTTTCTCATAACAGGATACATTAATTTGTGTCAATATACAATGTAACAATGTAATATACAATGTAACATCAGTTAGGTAAATTTTGGTTTAGATAAAAATATTTTCAAGATTAGACATAGAAACAGAAGCAGAGCAAAAAGAGAAAGATAAGGAGACCTATAGAAGCAGAGCTGGCTTAGGTGAAGCACCCGTGCCCTTTGATTACTAGAGGCGATGGTTTGCTTGTTGGTAGCCTAGACTGCAAAATGAAAATAATCCCAAGTGATGTTGAACCTAATTAAATTATTCTCAAACCCGCCCAAGGAAGAAGCAATGACTGAAATAGCCAAGCCCTGAATGCGGTCTCCAATAAAATCTCAGTACCGACACCGCTCCATCGTCACGGCATATCATAAACCTCGTATCGAAAGAGAACGAGGAATAGGATTACACTGGCAAGTAGGCATATGACTGTCAGCAACGTATCGGAGTGTTGCAACTTGTTGACGAACTTGAGCAACACGATGTGATACTTCATCAACGATTCAACAAGATATTTCTCTTAGCTGGAAACGCCATGATATTTGATTCGACAAGAACCGAACTTAACTTGATTTAAAGCACCCGAATGGATGTTAGTAGGAGTCGCAACCAGGGCAACATGCGTTTCCGTTTTTATTAAGTTAAGTACCGATGATACTCTGACAAATTCATACTGGAATGGAACGAAATGAAAACATGCAAATCTAATAAACTCAATAATGCATTTGAATATGCAATCAAAAGTGTGACCATGTAATATTTTGAAGGTAACAATGAAGACAGAAATAGCTCGAGATTGTGACTTACAAAATGTGATCCATTGATGCATACATCAAACATTCGAGATTAAAACTGCAGAAAACACCTTCAATAAACACGAAGCTTAAAGATAGCCCTCCCCCCATACACACTCATGTAACAATTGGCCACACAAAAACTCAAGGATAAACATATATACCGACCCACGCACGCAGCAAAATATTGAAACTTAGAAAAAAAAATATGAGTCAACGACCGCATTTTTCTTTTTTTTCCGACTTATTTCATTTTGGAAGACCATAATCATATTCTTTACTGACGATTAATCAAACAAATTCCAGGTAGTCAAATAATTTGATATTTAATCACATTAATATTTCATGAAGCTTATGATAAAGAATAACTTTATCTAAGCTTGACGAATTGCTGCAAGGCCAAATGACAATCATTATAAGAACAATTCGAAGTCTAGATTCATACACGTTCATTTATAAATACAAAATTGGAAAAAAGGCATTTGCAATCATTTCGATTAAATCACAATCAAAATGGAATACACCGCATTAAGTATTCCATTAACTCCAAATGGCGACGGCAATCCATTGGCATAGGAAATCTATTATTTCAAGCTTTAAGGATTTAAACCACAATAATGGTCAATACCCTGTAAATTAGAAAATGAAAATTTAATGGGTCAAACAGGCGTTTTAGATTAACTTCATGTCGTCTTTGTGATTAAAACGACATTTTCTGATGTTTACGAACCATAAAATGCACGATAGCCTATTCAAATCAATGAAATACCGGTTATAAATGCATAATACATTTTAAAATCTGACAACCCTTTTTGTGTATTATTGAAATATATCCATAACATTGTTATTTCAAGTAAATCTAAATCAGTAGGGGAAAAGACCATAACTCATTTGTGAATTTGTATGCAAATTAAAAAAAAAAAGAAAACCTGCAAAATTGGTTCAAACAATTAAGAATGTGAATGCATTAATGCAATATTTGAAAGAAGAATTTAGTTGATATTATTTTGATTAAACCACAGCTAATGTTAATTACACCATATTGGATATTCAACAAATAAATAATTTGTATATGTTTAATGAATTGATTTTGTATCTACAGAAACATAAAGAATCTGAATGTATATCACAGGGACCGTAGAAAGGGGTGGGGGTGGCCTGTAGCCCCCCCCCTTTCAGTTAGTACACGCATACCTATGGATGATATAGATATGGAAACCCATAGCACCACTCCTCTCCTTTCAAAGCTTTCTGCGGTGCCTGTATCGTTTGCATGATACATATTTCCAATCTGTGAATGAAATATTTTACACGTGACAGACTGAGCCCGTTAAACACCCTCATCTATCTAACTGCTCTCAGACGTGTCACCTATAAATGGAACTAAATATCCTCCATCCCCATCATCGCTTCATTCATGAAAGCAAGCTGCCTACTTGAGATGGGTCGATCGTATGAAAAACATTCATGTGCTTGGCCCTCTAATGAGAACTATTTGATTCTTTCAGAAACGCGGTCAAGAGAGGGAAAATCGAGGTTAAGTGCGGAGACGGTATGGATCCAATGTGACGTCATGGGTTGCCGAATTAAGTATTACAGATTTCAGTCAGGCCAATCCACGCTGAATCACCCAGATTAAAGCCATGCTTCAAAACCAGTGTCATATCATGCTCATGTATCGATGTGTTAAGTTTCTTTGAAAATATCTAATTGGTTGAATCAAATCACGTTTTTGTATTGATTTCGGTTTTCTTGCGGTGGAATTTATTATTCATCTATACATTGGTGTAATGCCACATAATCATAAATTTCGTGTCGCTACATGTGTTTAGACTTGAACACGAGATGTGCTTCTTTATTATACAGTACAAGTGAGGCCGTTTGTTTAAAAATGTCCTAAATGCTAAAGTCACCCTTTATATGAAGCTTGCTTTTAAACATTATTCAGCCCCTTGGATATGATTATAATAATGATAATAATATAAACGATGATGACAATCATGAGAAGTATATTGATAATGATAATAATTATAAAAAATAATGATACGGCGCATGAATCCAATCTGCAGAATGGTTAGGGCGAAAACCCATATGGCAGCAACTTCAAATTATTATACATAACGAGTTAATCATAATATGGGAACTCCATCAATATGCCTCAAAACTTAATATTAAAAGCAAATCTTCATGTTCTTCTTTTTAATCTCGTCCTCCTTTTTTGTTACGTTCTTTTTTTCTTTTTCTTTTTTCTTTTTCTTCTTCTTCTTCTTCTTCATCTTTCTCTTCCCCTTTTTTATTTAATTTTCTCCCCCTTTTTAGTTTCTTCTACTCGTACCACTTTAGTTTCTCGTTGTTTTTTCTTCATCCATTATCATCCCTTTCCCCTTTCTTTCTTTTTCTCCATCTTTAGAATATGGCCAGACAGTGAAACATAAAAAAATAAACACAACTGATAAAGATATCAAAATTAAGGCCAAATCTAAAAAAAAAAAAAAGAAAAAGAAAAATCCAGCTGCGTTGATCAGTGTTTATGTCCACCAAACGTACATGCATTTATAGAGGGTCTAATGATTCCTTGATCCCGGTAAAAGCTATGTAATGACAAACATATAGGAAAGGGTCTATCATGCGGGTGTAATCATGGCTCCCACCTCCCGATGATTGCACCAAGATGCTATGTCAGCTAGATGGATGGCTAGCACTATGGCTCCATAAACGGTGCTGAGCAAAGTGATGACTCCCAGTGCTTTCATCTTTTTTTTTTACTGGTCATGATTCTTCCGAATTAAAGGACTGTTAATGACGCAAACGAATTGAGCTGTGGAAAAGTAACGAGGATTTGAGTGTGTATCGCAAATTTGGCGCCAGTTTATTTGTTGATGGGAGTTATCCAAAACGCGCCTTCTCGCAGAATTTTTCACCGACGAGCTGTAACCACTGACCAAAAACAGGTCCAGAATTAATTGTTGAAAAAGTAACACATTCATAATTTTATAAAATCTTCTTCGTTTTCTTCTCCTTGAGTTCCTCCAGTCTGGAGAAATGTGCACATATGGAGTGTACAGGTAATTTGGGTAATACAAATACGAGGTGCAGGAACATAGTTTTCAAAACACCAACATTGATAAGCAAAAGTAGTGTTTGTAATGGAATAATTTTCTATGAACAAAAAGACAATTCATAAAAACAACTGTTACGCTTTTTTATTAGAGCTATCTACATTAGATGTGAACATTGTAAATACAGTCTCCTGTGGATCGGTGATGATTTTTGTTGATTAAAACTTTAAAAAAGTGAGCTAGCGTCAAATGTATTATCATTAAAAAAATGATCTATCATCTAACAGACGTAGATTTTGGCCAAAGAAACGATCACGCTCTACCTTCCGAAGCTCCCAGCTGAGGTTTATCCTATATGATCGCGCGTTACCAAAGCAAGTTAAGCATGCTACCTCGCGCATAGACTTTACCAACGTTGAATATTGATTGCATCTTTAAACATACTCATTATAATTGAGTTGACTCCTTTTTAGGCAATGGTTTAGAATAATGTAGCTAAATTGGGTGTTTTTTTTTTCGATTCTTGATAATATCGGTCATTGCCTTTAAAGTGAAGTGTTCATATGGCACTGTACGAAGGAAAAATCAATCGCGGTTAGCCGCTCATCCAGAGGTGGCAGAGGCATGGGCGCCCCCGTAAAAGGGGTAAAAGGAACCCCCCAAAAATGGAAAAACTGAGGAAAAAAGACCTGTTTGTCTTTGTGGATATTTTTTTCCTTGTCAAGCCATTGACGGGAAGATAATAAAGTAACTTACCTTGGAAGTGCATGAAGCTCATGGTTGTAGAACAATATAATTTCATCTGCATTATAATGATTACTTTTCTGCGTATTATATTGTTTGTTAACAAGCTTCATACATTGATGCTTAATCTTCGATATATCTTAATTTACAGCTCAGAATTGACACTATTTGACTATCAAATTTTGTACACTCTGATGTTTAAAAATTTGGTTTAGCATCTGAACATTACGCATTGGAGCCGGAATGAAAGTACTCACTTTATGTCACATCCCCTACCAAAATGCTGAGTGACAGCTCATTTTCTTATGAATTTTTGTCCGTAAATGTGTAATTATACTTAAATTCAAACTCTTTTAACCTAATTACTTGAAGACTGATGATTCAGATGTAATGTTTGAATTGTGCTCGCCTGGATTCTTGGCATTCAGTGCGCTACAGACCCCCAGCTGCAGGATCGATGTTTATCTTCGTCACCATCGAGGAGGAAAGCCCTGTCTCATGGTGTTTGGAGTGCAACGTCTATTTTTCTTCAAACAATGGGCAAGCGTTAGGAAATGAATGCTTACTCTGACTGCGGATTCATGTACTGCCCTTCCACACCAGCGCCATGCTAATCTGCTAAGACGAAGTCATTGCACTGTAGCTTCGCTGCGGGCAGATCAATACGAATGATCTGCTGGAACTATACCAACATTCTGACCAGAAAATTAATATGGAGGGAATGTTATTGGGTAGGGGAACGAATGTAATAGGATATTAACTTATTAATGAATTGGTATAGACAAATGTAGAAGTTGAATTGTGAATTTAAAATGTACTGATATATATACCTTTCGACAAAATGTAACACCCTTTAATATCTTTGACAAAACAGACGCACGTTTTATCTTTTAACTAGCTTATTGGCTCAACATTTTGAAAATGTACCAGAGATTAAAAAAAAATGCCTGTAAGTTTTCGTAAACAGGTAAAAGAGAATTATATTATTCAATCTTATGAATATTATAGAGTAAAGAATGATACTCTCGCGTGGGAACAGATTCAGATTGAGACAGTCACGTGGGCATTTTACCCTTTCATAACCGTCTGTCGAGTATATGGTGAGAATGACTTTACACATGAACTAAACTGGTAACCTGTAAGAATTTTTTTTTAAAGTATGGAGTTCATGAGTTAAAATTTGAATGTTCAAAACATTCAGAATTATGAAATTCAAGGCCAATTCTTTGACATGCTTCCATGTACTTTATTGATCTATACATGCTGCATTTTTTGACAAATGATATATGAAGATGCTTGCGAATGTCATGTCATATTATGTTCAGATGGAACAAAATTAAAGTAGATGCTTGTCTCAAAGCGGCATTGAAAACGTCTTGCAGATCTGTCTGGGGTTTTCCAAAACATTTTTCTGCTTTGAAAGAATCCACCACACATAACTTATTCATTAACATGATAAAGCATTTTACCTCATTTCCACATAGATGTCCTCTTGGGAAACTAAGGTAGGGCTATCTGAATATTGATAAATGGGAATAAGAAAGAAATACTATCATGATTAAACTATATTCTATTGCCAGGCCTGTCAATTACATATATTCGTTCGTCATGAAAAGCAGAGTAAGAAGGATGTAACAAGGTAACGTGAAGTTCCGGATTTTCGGTAGTGATTATAACCTAATTGTTTAATGAAAGAGTTTAACATCATCTATTTCTAAATGTTTATAATGCTTGATGTTAATTTCGCCGACATAAGTATATTGATTACTTTTACGTTGTATCCGTCGTTTAGCACCAACTTCATTACAAATATCAATAAAGCGGAATGCAATATGACCGGCCTAAGCTAACCAATTTGAGATGGGTCAGTCATATTCTCTACCCACATCAAATCTATTAGACGTCTAGCTTTGTCTCTTAATAGCCTTGAGCATGTTATATGCGGATCGCTGTAGAATTAATCTAAATATTTAGATACAATCAGGGAATCTCTTCGGACAAGAAAGGAAGACCTCCCCGAAGGGAACCTATGGTTTGTTGAAACACGTGCACAAATAACGGGCAAAAAAAAACGCCCGATTAACTAGGACAGATTTTTGTCAGAAAACGATGGGTCAGATGGTTGGTGCTGAGGAAAATATACACATCAAAATACAACGCGTACAATTATTGAGGAAAAACGTGTGTTGTCTCTAGCCGAAATTGGTTGTGATTTTTTTCTTTTTTCCACTTTATCTGTAACAACAAGTAGCCTTTCATCATTTTCATTTCAGAAAAATGTGCAAATCTATTTTCAACAACGAGTAGCAAATAATAGTATGTTGGCATCAACTTGCAATAATTTAAATCGTTGAAGTTAAGAAAAATGTACATAATGAGGTCATACATTTAAATTACAATATTCTGCGAAAAAAAGTGTACATGATATATGAGTTTATGCCAAATTAGAAGCTATTTACAGGTCAGAGTAAAAGAATAAATCAACAACTTCTGGATCTTCGAACGCTCAGGATACAACGAGTTTCTGACGATGTAGATCAAAATATTCACCACCAATTTCTAAAAGCTCATTTCTTGAGAAGATAAATATCGGACAGAGTGTACCAACAACTTTAGGTGTAAAATGGAAAGGAAGGGGGTATGGACCCATTTACATATATCAGTCATTTCCGTTTGCTAGTATTTTGGTGCGAGGTTAGCATGCTTGAACCCTCGAAAGGAGAACGGCATGTTGGGATAAAATCAATACCTAATAAGCCTTGGCTGTTTCTATTCCTCCATCAACACAAAAACATTGACATCATTTCTTCAAGATATCGATTGTCTTGTAATAAGCCGGCGCGAGTAAAGCGTGGATAGAAAGAAAATGCAAACCGCAAAAGTTATCGTAGAAATGTTCATGAATAGCAAATTATCTGTCAAAATATCATTTCATGTACAAGAATAGCGCGGTACTTATGGTAATGTATAAAATGAAATATCTTCAACATTAATTTAAGAAATTGTTCCCAAGAAAGTGACAGCTGGCAAAGAGATGATTAGGCTTTTAGCTGTGGTTGATTGATAAATAGAAAAGAAAATAAGGGGAAAATAAGAAACCAAAGGACTGAGATCACATTATTTGAATTTTTTTAGGGATAACGTGTAAATTTATTTTTCTCATTATAGGCTATTATTTTATAATGATTTGACATGTATGACAGAATATTTTCCACATACAAATTCACTTTGAACGTTATCAATAATAGAAAATCTTAATTTATTTAACCATTTCCCCCTCTTTTTAAATTAAAAACAGTATCCCTTTTGATTCATTTTCATCTAAAGTAAACATCATCAACATTGTTCATTCATGCACGAAACATATACCTCGCTTCTGGAACCATGTTCAAGTTTCCCATTTTTGTTTTATATAAGTGCTATAAAAAAATTGTACCAATATGGTTTAGATAAACACAACGACGTGAGCGTTTACGCTTGTCCCAATATCGACTGAAACGACAGAATTTTCGATCGCTGCAGAAGTGCTTAGAATGAGGTTAAATATTGAAAGGTCCTTTCGCATCTCTGCCTTACTTTTTTTTCACAGCAATTATGCATGTAATGCTGACAGTGGAAAACGTAAAATCTAAGTCAAACTTATGTAAGCATTCATATATGAAAACTTGTGCTACCAAACAACGAACTCTTTATACGAGTATAATAAAGTTGCATGCATCAATTAGGCTGATCTGAGATATTTTGCCTCGCACGTATTAGTTCATCGTTTTATTTTCTAGAATGGTATATTTTCTTTACTATACTGGGATAGATAGACAGACATATGATTTTTTTTAAATCATATCTTCGGAAAAGTTTGAAGAAAACATTTCTGAAGGCGGAATTATCCATAACATGTTTATAAATTTTAATTGCAAAGAAGTACGTCCCCGCCATTCAGGCAAACCGTCCTATAGGGTGACATGTAGACCTTTAAAACTATAGATACAGACTCGATAGATCACGTCGTGGTGCAGTGGACCTGGCTCTCACCTTTCAACCAGAAGGGCGCAGTTCAAGTCCTACCCATGGAGTTAATTTCATTCAGCAAGAAATTTATCCACAAAACTGCACTCTACCCAGGTGTGATAGGGGACTGGTATATAGGAGAACGAAACACATTTCCCGACATCTGATGATGTGAGCGCCTATTTGGCTGCCGTGATGCTAGGCTTGAATTGCCATCCAGTGACCGGGTAATAATATCGGAAGCGCTTTGAGCAGTTATAACAATAATAATAATAATTGCTACTTTCAGCTGTAAGCTGTTCTTCCAAGGGGCCTGCATCGCATAAAGTTATTATTACTCTTCTCCATTAACATGCCGAGCGCCTGGCAGGAAGGCAGATGGTCCCATTTTTAAAAGTCTTTGATATGACTCGGCCGGGAATCGAACCAACGACCTTTCGTTTATGGGGCAGACGGTATACACGCTGGAAATACGCTATTTAAATCCGCACTATTATTATCAGTGATATTAAGATACAACCATGCAGCATAACAATCCTGTGTTGATGATTCCCTTTAAATTTTCCGAATTACCGATGTACCATCTCGCCTTCGCTCGTAGGTACCCATGGTGTGAGAAGGCCTCCATGGTGGCAAGCATAGTCTGGTCACTACCGACACATTAAAGCACCTTCAATTAAATTAACCTTTTTTGCAAACTTCCCTACTATTTCTATTTAAATGAACAGTTTCCACCTCCCTGAGTCTGTTACAAGCGCTGGTGATGATGAAGCGGTGATGGTTTGAAATTTGACCGACACTCGCTATTTTCTCATGGCCATCCCTTGTGATAGGGATAACGTCATTATCCAATCAAATAAGGATAAATTTAAAACGCAATGGTTAAGTCTCTTGCAAGGTTTCATGCCCTCGCATCCTTATTCTCCACTTATAATCAAAATGCAAGGCATAGCCCTTTGAGAAAGCTGATGGCAAGAAATAACGGAATTGTCGTAGTGCAGTGGTTATAACGTTTGTTCATCATCATCAACATCATCGTCGTCGTCGTCGTCGTCCTCGTCGTCGTTGTTATCGTTATCATCATAAGGGCACGAAAAAACTCTCATTGTTATCTTCATTATTATCATTATTATAATCACTTTTGTTATTATTATCATTATAATTTNTTAAAGATTCTATTATTCACAAAAGTTGTCAACTGCAAATCCCAGTTGGTTTAAAAGCTGATTGCCATATTGGTACCTACAGCGACACCTAGTAAACTAAATTTGAATAAAAGCACGAATTGACAGGAAAACAAAATTCCTATTTCTACTGCTGCTACTTGGTGTATAGTCTGAAAAAAAAATATCTGAACTGCACCTATCTTTCCAAGGAATATAAAACGGGTTTTTATGTGACATATTCAGATAAAAGATAATTGCTTCTCATTGTGTAGATCACCATCGAAAAGTTTGCATTAAAAATATATGTATCGCGTCAGCCCATGTCATTTTCAAAACACAGATCGAGTGCTAGAAATCGTGTTTTAGGCAATGTACATAGCAGTCAAAATATCTAACTCTGCTTTGTGCTAATGATAACTATTTGCTTTTAGTATTGCTACATTTTTGAAAACATCTAAAAAAAAATGAGCGGTTTTGAACCAACAATCAACCCGTTGTAAATACCCCGGTCGCGTGGTGGCGCTTTTTAGATACTTCGTTCATGTGGAGAAAATGATAAGGTGAGGCTTTGGACAAGATGTGCTTTATACGATTGTATTATGGTTCAAACTGCGACACATTACAGGGGCGGATCCAAGATAAATCGATAGGAAGGGCAGGTCGCCAATACGGGTGGGTGGAAGAAATGGTTTCTATACATATAGGGAGCAGTGCTTATTGCGGCACTAATATGGGGAGGGGTAGCTCGCGGCCCCCTGGATCCGCGTATTTCCTTTTTAACCCCTATCACTCCCCACAAAGTTTTATTTTTGTAAATTCGGTTGTCAACCGGGGAAAAGACTATTATGTCATCATCTGCTACGGAAAATTCGTAAGCGGTGATATAATTCTAGAGAAATTCGTTCTTTAGATTATTTGAGAGCTATTATTTCTGTTTGTTATTGCCAGGACGATGGTTATACCATTTGAAGAAAAAAAAACACTGTTTATGGTCTGAGCAAATAATTTTAAGGCAATCATCAGTGAAAATATTGTTAGATATGACATGAACACGATAGCTTTAAACAGATAATGAAGTAAACAACTTTAAATGATAAATCGAAAAAAATTATGTGAATATTTTCCATGTAATTCTCGAAAAGGGGGCTCGCGTTTTTTTGTTGTTAAACCATTTACATGAAGTTAATTAAGTATTGTTGCTTATTTTCTGTTTTCCCCTTAGTGACGGGTTGTTTTACATTTGTTTCGTTATCCATTTCCTTCGTTGGTTGAAGTAAATGTCACTCTATGAAAGCAAATTTTCTATAACAATGAGATGACATGTACTAAAATTAGACATGGAATATATAAAAAAATTCTGGCATTGACGTTAGTTTTTGTCAAGTGTGATAAATACAATGATTTCAAATCTTATTTTATTATGAAGTGAAAACACCACATGCTTCCTAAAATCAATTATGCAGTACAACTTCATCAAAGACTCACACTTTCTTCAATTTATGAAGCAGTTTCCATTTTATGAAATGAGGGAAAACATGACGTTTGCTGATTCATACTTAATTCAGTGTAGGCGAAAGACCTTTATTATTGACGGCAACAGCCGACTGTTTATTTGGAACTCATTCATGTGTGTAATCGAATTGATGCAACTTAATGAACAAATACAATAGTTTACCAAATAATATTGGTATGGGAAAATGGAAGCAGATGGCAGAAATAATGAGCTTGTTTGACGGAGGAAGTGCATTTTATCGGAAATCTGTAAATTTCTGGAAAAATTATTTTATCTGTATCATTCATAGTCCCGGGTATTGAAGTGGCAGCTAAAAGGTCATTTCAATATTCATGGAGGTGTGCATTCATGGATTGTATTTAGCGCCCTCTTTACGTTAGCAATGATAATTGTGCTCATTACAGAGCGAACGAAATGTAAGATACATTTTGTCGTAAATCACCATCCATTCAAATATAAATGATACAAAAAGCCCCGATTAAATACTGTAAAATGTTTATGTACAAAAATAAAACACATAAAGAGGAGAAAACATTGTCAAAAAGTTGGATAGCAATCAAATGTACGTCGAAAATTGCCTAATATGAATGCCGAAGATAGCTAAGAGGGTGAAAAAGTGAAAAGTCCAGAGATAGGTAGGTATAGGTAGATAGATAGATCGGTAGATAGAGAGAGAGAGAGAGAGATAGAGAGAGAAGAGAGAGAGAGAGAGAGAAGAGAGAGAGAGAGAGAGAGAGAGAGAGAAAGAGAAAGAAAGAAAGAGAGTGAGAGGCTACAATTACTTGAAGAAAGTACAGGAGCGTGAATCCGATGTAGGCTCCTTGCGAAACTTTTTCAATTCGTGCGCATGTATATATATATATATATACTAATCTTCTCATTTGCTTTATGCGAAACCATTAATTTTACAACTTCAATTTCTTTAAAAGTAAACATCCTATTGAATTAATGTCATCTTTGAATGGATTGTCAAATTTTTATTCAAACTTTTATACTAAAATCTGTAATGTCGCTTAAATGCAATGACTAGAAATCTTTCAACCCGCATCACTTAGAAGTATAAATCATTCAGTAAATGGTCAGAATAAAGAATGAATGTAAAACGAGCTGAAGTATTTACATTTTTGCTTTTTATTTCCAAATTCTGACAATTCTGACAAAACATAACACCGGGACATCAAAGGCAAGACACAATGGCTTCATTCTGATAAAACGAGACTATTTATTTAATTATACGAAAGTGAAGTTGTTTTTACCGATGTTTACCATTTAGACAAACCCATTCGACGTTGCTTCTTCATCGTACGATGTGTCACGTCGTTCAAGATGAGATTGGAAATGTATGGGTATAGCAAATGAACTTTCCCCCTTCGAGAAAGCAAGGCAGATATGGAGATATATAGGACCGAGAATTATCTGGCAAGTCGATGCAATTATCTGACGCGATAACGATTTCGTGTCATTCTGAACACAAAGTCTAGACTTGCTTTCAGACAGTGACTGCGTATTTTCCCATTTCCAGAAAATTATTCTTTCCATTTTTTAGGGGACAGATTCAGACAATTGCTGATATTCATATGAATTTTCACCCACCTAATACGTCTTCCAAGATGCGTTCATACCGAATGAGAATGGATGTAAATATGGCAATTTCTTTCCATACGAGGTGACTTTGGATGGTGTTGGGAGGGGGGGTGGGGGGGGGGGGGGGGGGGGGGGGGGGGGGGGTCTCGAAACAATGAGATAGCGACGATCTGATCAATAGACCCGTGTCAAATTAAAACATGCATCCGGGATCTGCTTAAACGCACTGCCACCTGCGAAGCTTTCATTGAATGGAGAGTGAGTATAACCTAAAACATAACTGTATACGTGCCCACACAGGTGAAACAAAGAGAGAATTAGCATGAATAATCATATTCTAAATTTATTAAAAACATTCTTGAGCACTGTCAAATCATAGAAAATCCGGTTTTGTATGCGACCCTGTTGATAGCATTTAAACTTGGACAATCTCAAAGTATGATAAAATAAACTATACATTTTCTTTTTGTTATTTTGATCCATATATGTATTAGCAATGTACATTTAAGTATTTTTATTTCCTATTATCAATTACTATTTAATTGTACCATTTTTATTCAACTCTAGATTAGCGATTATTTGATATATTTGTATATTTATGTTGCTCCAGGACCAAGATGAAAACCGATTTTTAACTTCTATATAGGCCCTAACTGATCTTGTTATCCTGTTAATATATGTTTAATGAATAAATAAATGCATAAATAAATATATAGATAAATGAATAAATAAATAAATTTGCTATCGAAAAAAAAACATATCTGCACGCAGACAGCATATTGCTTTGGGCTAGCGGAACAACCAAGCTGTATTCGCCAGAGCTCCCTGTAGAGGTTTCTGGGTGCATCAATGCAAATCCCTTGTAACTTGAAATATAATGGACCAATGAACTTATAAAATTGAGATCATTACGGTATTGGTCAAATGTTTAGCTGAATCAGCTAATTTTCATTTCTGAGTAAATGAATATCTATCGTATGTAACCTTCAACATGATTTTGTTTAAAAAAGGAATTCAATTTAATTTCTGTATTTACTATGTGTGTCAATGTAGTGCAACACGCTGCATCCGGACTAAATACGGACATCGATAGAAAGTCTCTTATGTCTCATTTTTTTCTCAACTCAATGAAGGCCTTTTTAAGAATGTCTATAATAAAGAAGCAATCTTTAGATTTATAATCATCCAAAACATAATTCTGTCGGATTCAAGCAAAATCCTATTCCAATTGAAACTCATAGGACAAATCAAGCAAATGTGATATAACAGAATAAGGCATTTATTGACATTTTCGTTTTGGAATTTCCAGTTTATATATTCATCGAGTTGGATGTAATGACACCATAACACAAAGAGCTTTATGATAATGCTCTTTGTTAGAGTTATAATGAGTGGTAGCTTAAATGTGATTAGTATGGAATTGAATTAATCACACGCTGGTGAATGGCCATAGAGCGGACAGAAGCAAGCTCACTTGAAACCTCATGTTGTTAGTATACAGTTCATCCGGATTTTAGAAAGTAATTCAAGTTAATTAGAAATTAAAGTGTTCTTATGTTTACTATAAAACATAATAGTGAGTTTGGAATTTTGGCAAATGTGCTTGAGTATGCGTGTTTGTTTTGTGTGTCTTTGTGTGTCCGTTTATAACCGTCGGCGACCACGAACCACCCGATGGAAAGGTACCTTTAAAGACGTTAACAGATTGGAACTGTTGCTACCCTGTTTGGACTTTAACAAGAGAGGGATAGAGCAATGTCAAACTGGCACAGCTCAGTGGCTACCGGGTCAACGATCTATTTGGGCAAAATAATTACTGCTATGATTTAATAAAATGTTGTGTTTATGTTATCGAAATCGTTATAATTTTTTTATTCATTTTATCATTACCGATTCCATATAACCAGGAAACAATGCCTTTGCAGTGAACTTTTACGACCAATGTATTAATCGCTTCATATCCAAAAAAATCATCCTTTAACTTTCTATACTGATAGTATATAGCTTACTATACTTCTATTTCAATCTAAATCGATACTATATAAATGCGTTTTCTGAAAATGAAAGCCAACGGAGCAACACTTCCTCCTTCTTTTACCCTCATCGTGCAATGACGGTGTACAAAGCAGACTGGCTTCAAGTTTTTTTTATTCATCTTTATCATAACAGGATACATTAATTTGTGTCAATATACAATGTAACAATGTAATATACAATGTAACATCAGTTAGGTAAATTTTGGTTTAGATACAAATATTTTCAAGATGAGACATAGAAACAGAAGCAGAGCAAAAAGAGAAAGATAAGGAGACCTATAGAAGCAGAGCTTGTGATTAAGGCCACCTTGAAAACAA
>BQKZ01000948.1:108205-122523 GCA_036244855.1 Temnopleurus reevesii
TCATCATCATCATCATCATCATCAGCATCATCATCATCTCCATCATCATCATCATCATCATCATCATCTCCATCATCATCATCATCATCATCATCATCATCCTCATCATCTTCATCATCAGCATCATCATCATCATCATCATCATCTTCATCACCACCATCATCATCATCATCATAATTAGCATCCTCATCGTCATTATCATCCCCATCATCATTAAAATCATCATTGAATCTTGAAATGGGCGCAAAATGTGTTCCATCACTCAGTGACATGAAATATAGTGTGTACGTGTTCAGATTTATCAATTATGACATGGCCCATCCCGGGATAACAAACACGGTAGATTTATTTTTGGTTTATTTAGCATGTGTCACTCATGTTCATGTTATGAAATTCTATGACGAGAAAGTGGCGGTGGATTGAATGTCAATCGCAGATATACATACGTTAAGTGTTAAGGGGTTGTGGGGGTCTATTGCTCACCTTTAAATTTATGTCACTTTATTCTGCCCCATGAGAGGCCGAATTGTGTCGAATCGGCCGCTCTGAACCAATACAGGTGAATGAATACATGAATTAATAACTAAATGAATAAATGACTCAACATATCAATTAATAAATAAATAAAAATGAAGATTTCACCTGTCACCATTAGAAGTAAATTGATTTATTAAATGTGATTTTAAAAGCTCATACAATTCTAATTTTGTTTTTATTCGGGGTGTAGTTATCTTATACTTGGCATAAATAAATACATGAACTAATTCTACGCGGTGTATTGAAACGAAAGTAATGACAGTGGATGATGTTTCAGCGAAAATTCGTCTGGGTACGCGAGATAAAATGGAATCGAAACGTTCATCTTGTTAGCACTTGTTTCTCCGTCGAAGGTCTTCGACCTGCCATCTGAGCAGCCCAACACACGACCTCGCTAAGGCTGGCTACCGTATAATGAAACGGAATAAGATCAATCAAATTTACACGAGCTACGCAAGCACCTGTGGCGCACGGATTGGGCTGCCCCTTAATCGAATGACGCAGGAGGGATCGATGGAGGGGAACGGAGGAAAGGAGGACCAGAGATGAACCAAGGGCAAGATCTTATGTCCCGCTGGTCTCTTTTTTTCGTTCCCGACATGCCCCAGAGGCCTTCCCCATACACCCCTCCTGGTTGACCACCTTCGCCTACAACTTCCATGATATACGTATGTATTTATATTATGTATGTGCATCAATCAAACACTGTTATGAAAAGTGCACAACGTGCACATTTTCTTATATTCTATTTCAATCCATGCCATGAGGGATCGTTTCAACCCAAGCCATATAATCTATCAACTGAGCTGCCCACTGCTTTAGAGCGATGGACAAATTCGTGAGACATCAAACAGAGACTTTGATGCCTGAACGTTGGAAGCGTTTTGCCGTAAAATGCAAAACATAACTTTCTAATAGTTTCACTTCACCATGGGCTGACTTATTGCTTCCTAGAGTTGTATTACTTTGCAACTTTTTCTTAGCTTGCACACATGATCATTTATCTTTCAGAACGACCTTAACGTAACTTTATTCTAATTCAGTTATCTGTCGTCGCCACTTAAGCTGATATAATGCTCACAAAAACAAGTTTAAATATTATAGAATGTACGCATACATCCGAACTCGTGAAGTTCCGGATTTGCAGACGCACGAGCGCCCATGACCCTGTCACATGGACTCAGCCATCCTCAGGCCATGGTATTTTTAGAGTCTTATATGAAGGTTAGAATTTGCAATTGATAAGTCATTCCAAACATTCATCTACTAAATTGATACGTTTCCAAGATTTATACAGCAATGATAGCAATACATATTTATTATAAAGTTTAAAATTGTGAAGAGGAAAATTTGTTTTTCTTTAATAGAATCTTAGATGACATACTATTTTCATTTTTTAAAGTAATTATCATCGAAAGACTAAAAACCATGGATTTTTAAATAATGAAAGACTGTGTGTTAAAAATACACCAACAAAGTTCCCGGCCAACCGATACCATCGACTTTCTAACGTGGATAAAACAATGGCTTCAATTTTTTAAAACCATTTTCAACTTATTTTTTTTTTTAATATCTTTTTCATCGTTGATCCTTATCAAATTGTCATTGTCTTCTCCTTGATAAAGATTAACCTGTTAAGATCAAAAGCTACTTACGTGATCAAGAAACATTAGAAAAGTACCGTGTTTGTTATGATTTTACCATTTGTGTTTTCTTATAATGCTAATATAAAAACTGCAGTCGAACAAAATCCACGGCATCAAAATATTTGAGAAATGAAAATTCTCAGCTGAAATAAGGCAAGCACCAATGACAAAGAAATCACATTCTTGGTCCATGTGCCCGCATCCAGTTCAATGCCAACATTTGATTTGGTAATGCTTGATTACATTCGATTTATTATACTTCTTGATTTAGATGCTGCACAGGATTGAATTGGCTCCATGATTAAAATGTACGTGCTGCCTATTCGGAAACCCATTGTCAAAAGGCATTACAGGTGACATTTTAAAAAGACGACACGATTCCAAAGAGTCGTAACTCTGAAGATGAATAAGATATATCTTGACTGCAGTCCATAAATAAAAACCTAAATGCAACAGAACATATTGTGCTTGGATAATACGGTCACTGTTGGTTTATGCCGTTGGCCCGTCGCATGCCAAGAGAGTTTTGGAAGTATTCTTGAGCCTCTATTTGTTATTTTCGATGACGTATATTCACTGACTGTGTCTGCTCATCGAAGGCATCCATCATGCGATCGTCTATATAGGATAAGATACACACAGAGATCCTGGATAGATATGTACTTGAAAAGCTCCGAGCTGTCAAACTATACTCAATCCTTCAATTGCCTGTTAAAAAGTGAATAGGGGGAAATGATCAGTTTTGTTGCTTTTGATTTTGCAATATTTGGAACTTTCATTGTTTTATGGGAAACATGATATTTAATGTCTCATCAATTTGTCCTTTCACTTGGGAAGCGCACACCAAAGGCCACTAATTGCCAATTCTTGAATGCAATATATAAATTAGATAAAATCTTAATGGTCACAATTAAGATAATTGTGTTAGAGCGTTCACCATAACTTTCTGTCGTATCGAACGTTTTTTTTTCTTCTTGGGGCTACTACCCCTTTTGGTAGTTGAAAGAAATATATATCAAACTGACGACTCGGACTGAACTTGAGAGTTCTATACATACAAAAACATATTAAGATATTGATACAAAAACATATTAAGATATTGATACTTCTAGAGCTACTTTAAAGGCAGGTAATTGAAAATACAAACATTTACTTATCGGACACCGCTTTTCGTGAAGTTCCAATACACCCAGATTATCGGGTAGACAGTGGCTATTTACACCGAGACCCTCTAACAATTATTGCAAGCTTCTTGACGTCAGACTTGGTGCATTTCAAAGATTAGTTTCATGACAGTGATATACCCAATGATAGCCAGACCTCAACGGTTTACCCACACATTTGCAAACATTTTATCCACATATGCTGAGAGATGATGGGGAAAGCTCGGTGCACTTTCCAATCAAGCACGCCACCATGCGGACAAGCAGGGGATGGATGCCGACGGGAGATTGCGCCAATACGGAGAGAGAGTTGAGGGGAAAGAAACGTCGCTTCTCATTCGTAGAAAGTGTTCTCTCGTGATCACGAAGGTTGGCGCCGAAGAGGAGTGACAACGCCTTGCACAAAACGTGCAAACAAGAGAGGCATTTCCCCCCAACTGTCCAATAATTAAAAAGGGGTTTTCAGGATATTTCCTTCATACAGACTTTATCCGCTGACATTTAACCGGAACGGAGGATACGAGCTTTTACTATTTTTGTACATAGTTTAAATCGAGCATTGGAGTTGTATGATTAGATTAAAGCTTGATGATGATCACCGATATGCCAACGTTTTTCAAATGTTTGTACGCCCGACTTTTTGATTTCCATTGCCAAGAACTTTTATCGCATGAATGAGCAATGACGGATCAAAGTACATTGCAACAAAGGATTTCTCCTCAACGTTTCCACTGTCAATAAAAGATGTAAATAGACACGCAATAGTTTGATTAGTGGAGGTATTCGAGCAGAGCTAAATATGTGGAAACTTGTTATTAGAGAGCAGGAATTCGAGTCACGTTATGCCATTTTGCTAATTGATGCTTTTTGTTATGAACCGTGAGTCTGGTGAGGCAAGGACTGTTGTTTCTCATAGAGGAAGGTATTTTTAATTCATCATCTCGGTTGGAATACGAATGGATGGTTAAGTTTTGGACAATGGGAGAGCGAATACGGCGAGACGAGCGAAGGGACTGGGGAATGGGTGGCTGCACCTGAAGCTCAGTGTGCTTGTCTTGTAAGGATTCTATGAGGACGTACAGCGCTCCAATCTCGAGTTCAAGGATTATTTTTTCATATATTTTTATGACAAGATGTTTTAACAAATAATTCGTTCCTACACTTATATAAACTAAATATGTAACAGTTTTCGCCATGCATCATGCCACTCTTCAATTTGGATAAAAATCAGTCAACAATCGGTACCTGACACAAGCGAATTTCATGTCGTTTAAGTTGGAAATAATACTTTTGAATCTGCCGACATGAAAATGCCTGATTTAATACTCGCATCTGTTGAACCTTCGTTTTGCATGTCTCTCTTCGTTTTCCTCATCATATCTTCCATATCATCTTGCTCGAACCAGAATGTTGAGAGGTTTGAGATGGAAGGGGACGTGATCCTTGGAGGACTCTTCCCGGTCCACGAGAATGGTATCCAGCGATGCGGTCAGTTCGACCTGGGCGGGTACCAGAGGCTTGAAGCTATGGTCTATGCCCTCAATAAGATCAACGAAGACCCTGATCTCCTACCTGGAATAGATGTTGGTGCTGTGATTCTTGATACATGCAGCAGGGATACCTACGCTTTGGAACAAGCTATGGAGTTTGTTGCTTCCACAACCAATCGAATAGATCTGGACTCTTTCACCTGTCCCAACGGAAGCAAGCCAAACTATGAGGAGCCGCAACCTACTGTTGCCGTCGTGGGGGCAGCTGCTAGTCCGGTGTCAAGCATGGTGGCTAATATACTACGATTATTTAAGGTAAGCATTGTATTATATTGTATTAAATTGTATTGTATTGTATCATAATGTATTGTATTGTATTACATTGTATGGTATTTTATTTATTTAATCATGGTAAAAAGCATGATATCAGTTAAAAGCTGCTTTTCAGCAAGGCTGTGAACACTGCAACTGCATACAACTTGATAGGTACAACAAACTTATAATACAAACATAAAATAAGAAAAAACTCAACTTAATAATGCAACAATATGAGATGAAAATGAAATTAACGAAAAACGTGTGTTTTTAATTGTTGCCCATAAACGAGCTTTGTTACTCTGAAATTAATAAGATGCACGCACATATGTTTAATTAGAAGTGTGAATATACAATTATGGCAAAGTGTGTGTGTGAAAGAGATATACAGAGAGAGAGAGAGAGAGAGAGAGAGAGAGAGACAGAAAGAGAGAGAGAAAAAGAGATATCATGAATTAAATTAACTGTGTGAATAATTATACAATTGTGTCAACGAGAGAAAGAGAGAGAAAAAAAATATGAATGAAATTTACACTGACAGAGAAATGCAAAGAGGAAGCTGTTACAAATATTTTGCAACAACGTGATATACATGTATGTTGACGAAGGATTGCTTTGGTATTACTGACTCCACAAAATCAACAATTGTATGAGGCGCCTTTATCTTAGTATAAAGCGTCAATATCACTGTGTTTAAATACATGTATACACAGATTTGTTACCAACCTTGCAAATTCTCTTATCTTCAACTACATGGATTCCTCTTCAATTGTAAACAAACTAAATACCCGTTCAATTTGTGCAGTTTCGGAAGATAGAGCTTTGTTTGGTTTCAACACACCGCCCACATGAGGAAACTAGCATTTAAATAATACGATACATTTCAACTACAGATATAACAATAGAAGCACATTCCAAACCAGTGGCCCGGATCGGAATGATAAATCATCACATTGCAAAATAAGTAAATCCGATTGGGCATATTCATACAACTAGCTCTTAATATATTCATTAACCATAATGAATGCAGACTTTTCATCGGGTATCATTATGTACTTAGCAGCAATTATAGATCAAGGAAATCACACACGTTTCTGTATACGCTTGTTCAGTACTGGCTCTGTTCACGAACATCTTTTTTCCCTCGCTCATTTTACAGGTGCTTTTTTTGCAGCACTTTTGCATTAGCTGGAATAGAGTACTGTATGTTTGATATAGAGAGGGAGAGAGAGAGAGAGAGAGAGAGAGAGAGAGAGAGAGAGAGAGGGGGAGAGAGAGGGAGGGAGAGGGGGGGGGGAATAATATTGGATAGGACGATTTATGTCATTTCCCCAAACTGGGTTCGAACAGCGAACCTGCCAGACAGTATACGTCCATGGTCTAGTCAACGTGTTATGAAACGATACAGTAATGCATTCTTCCTTTTCTTTCCATTTGCTGTTTTAATTTTTTTATTATTTTTTACCAACATATCAATTTATTTTCAGAAAATTTTCAATGTGTTTTCTCGGAGTACGCAATTGTGTACTTATCATTGTCATCATTTGTTGACAAATTTGTACCCTGAGGAAGCCGTGAGTGCGTTGAAACCTTGTTGAAAAGAATACTGTTTTAAATGGTGAAAATAATGCATTGTTCGTCTGTTACTCGCTACAATAATTATTAATCGTGCCATAGCTGTCGTGGACTGACTTTTCGCTACTTCTGATTTGAACTTGAAAACCATGCCCAAACAGTCAGATTCGTAACCAGCTTCCTCCATGGTGTGTGTATGTGTGTGTGTCTTTGTGTGTGTGAGCGGGAGATAGTTTTTCTTATATGAATTATATTATTCAGAGGAGGTTATAAAGGTCTGGAATAAACAATTTAAACACTCTAGATAGTACAACGTTGGAATAAAGGCATACGCCACAGTTATAACGGTCCAGTTATTGGGGTGGGAGTTGTAGGGAAAATTAGAGGTTTGCTTGAGGTAATTGTAATTTTGATGAATTAACTGAATGAAATTAAACCAACCAACTGACCCCTTGAATCTTATTCCAAGTTTCAGTCCTTTTCCAACAGCATATTTGCTTTTATCTATAAGAATTATGAGATGAAAATTATCTATAAGTAGCATCGATTACTAACCACCTGTTTTCTGGTTTAGGTGTGATTTCAGAAACCTAAAAAAAAAATATCATATGATTCTGTCTGAGTCTGAATTCTTACATAACACTGGTTACGCCACGGGTATTCATCATGTTCATACGCCATAATAAAATGATAGTAAACCATTTCTTGAAGCTACAGCGGAATTTGTTGGCATGTTCTTTATACGTAGATGATGTGCGCCTGAAACCCTGGAACTTTTACTGAAAATAATGATGAGCCAACTGTAAAAGTTAACATTTAGTCGAAGTAAAACTTATATTTGTTCTCTAATGAAAGAACAAAAAATATGTTCATCAAAATACCATATCTGCCTTGCTTATTCTTTCATCCAATCCGTTGGTGAACATGCACAAGCGAACTATCGATTTACTTTTCGTCGTGGCGAATCATGACTCTTTTTATTAAAATTTTCCTAATTTATCCATCAATTTTCCTAATGTGTTTGGCAATTCTGTTCATGCTTTGTTAGATTTTTATGAAAATAAAATGAAATAAATAAGACATGATTATTGCTAGGGACTGATTTTTTTTCCTCAAGGACCGCATCCATTGCGATAATCTTTATTTCTAATAAAACTTAATTTTGATATTCCATTAACATGATTAAAGCTCGCAATGTGAGCTTTTCATAACCGCATAATTATGATCACTGAAAAAATGTAAGATTATTTGCGGCAAAATAATAATTACACCACAGTGTAATAATTCCCGACCACACACACTTATAAAATCGATGAGTTAATTTACGATTCAAACACGCAAAAATAAAGTAAGTGCTGTAGAGATTTCTATCTATAAAAGCACTCTGAGTAGAAAGGACAAGGAAATTGGACAAAGCAAACAAATTCTATTCAAGTTTTCAAAAATAGCTAGAGGTACACTGGAACATTTCTTCCCTACAATTTTAAGGAAAAATTGTCAAACAGGTGTCCTCATTGAATAAATAGACAAGCTATTTTCTTTCGCATGTAAAATCCTAGTTACCAGGGTTTTTGGATGGGCGAGCTAAATATGAGCAATCCGCCGTACTTTTTAATTGTATATGTTTACATATACAAATAAATTCAATCAATCAATCAATCAATCAATCAATCAATCAATCAATCAATCAATCAAGGCCTGAATGAGAAATGTTCACTTTGTTAAATTCCTTTGACCTTTCTGCTCACAGTGAATGTACTTAAAGCTGTAGTTTACTTCTAAAGAACTATTTCAGCTCCTTCAATAAGTTAATCTTGTACTTTGTGTTGCCTGATTTAACTATAAACCAGTCGAACACGTAAACCAGTCTCGTACATAAAAAAAAAAAACGGTGCAATTTTGCTCTTTACAACAATGAGAGAACCATTTTGGATGCGATATCGCATCTTTTTCTATATATTCTATATACTTTTTTTTCCATATGTTTTCTATATATTTTATAAGAAATACAAGCAAAACAAAAGGAACAAAAAAGCCGTGGGATTCGAACCCATGCCATGTTGGATTGCTGTATCCCAAGCCTAATGCTCTACCTGACTGAGTAATTGGTCACTGCTATCGACTGGTGGACGGGTTCATGAGACATAAAACGTCTCTCCCTCAAGATGGAAAGAGGAAGACGCTGAACAGTAAATACAAGTAAAAAAATCATCTTCATGCAGGCTCACAACAGGTCTGATACCTAATGTACACCGACCAATAAGGAGCGTCGCACAGCTCAGTCGGTAGAGTGCGCGTCCGGCTTGGAAAATGCGATCCTTCATGGTACGTGTTTGCACCGCACAATTGCTAACGTTTTTTAGAAATATTTTGTAAGATGTCTAATCTTTATGGAAAATTCAAATGAATAATATGTTTACCTGCATCAAAAAGGTGCAGTATTAAACCCAAAAATTGATTCTAGTATTGCATTATTTTGCACCCTCCAAGATACAAAATTACAACTTTTATATTTCTGTTTAGTTGGTGCAAAAAGTCTTTAATTGTTTTAAATTGTCCAGAATGTGCCGTCGCGGTGAGAGCTTTATATTTAGGGTAAGATCAGCACTTATATATTTCTTTATGTATGCTACAGGATCAATATCTGTCGATGCAAACCACAATCAAAATTTAATCTTCTTTTCATGAAAATATTGAGTTTTTATTGCTCCCACGATATACTTGCGGTCAATATATAATAATGAAATTTGTACAAGAATCAAAATAAGTCATTGGTAAATAGCCTGGACATATTTGTGTAGTCGTCGTGGTGTAGTGGTTCTGACTCTCACCTTTCAATGCGAGGGTCGTAGGTTCGAATCCTACAAATGGCGTCAATTTCCTTTAGCAAGAAATTCATCTACATTGTGCTGCACTCAACCCAGGTGAGGTGAATGGGTACCTGGTACCTGGTAGGAATATTTATTCTTTGAGATGCCATGTGCACTGGTGTACGCCGGGCTAAAGCCAGGGTAATAATAATGCAAAGCGCCTTGAGCACTCCGCAGAGTGGATACGTGCGCTATATAAATTGCATCTATTACTATTATTATTATTTGGATTTCAGTCCCAGTCGGCATATCGAAGGTAATAAGAGGAAGCCGTTAAAGTGCCGATGTATTATTTACAGCAATTATGTTATGTGTTTTGCTAATTACCACCAACAGCCTAAACATTCAATTGTCTTTCGTAATACCTTTGTACACGCGGCTTGATGAGGGAACCTTCTGGAAAAAAATATATATTAGGACGGAGCAGAATGGTATAGCAATCACTATGATGCCGATTATGACAATGATAAAAAATAATACTAATAACAAAAATTCTGCAACTTATGGAGCGCTTGTATCCATTGTGCAGAGTACCCAATTGTGTTTTTTTAATCTGACCCTGGCTTTTAAGCCCAGCGTATGATGATGATGAATGTTTTCAGGTTTTGGCTGTTATGGATATATAATGATAGGCCACACCATCAAGCAATGCTTTTTAATTGAAGCTATATGTAGGTTGCTATATGTATTGAAAATGAAAATGATTCTTCCTAATGTACTGATGTAATGTGTATATACTACAAACAAATTTGATTTTAAACATTACTTTAGATGCATCGTGCTTTGAGGTCTAAATGATTTAGAAACACACCACATTATATTCACATAAATTCTGTATTTACTGAATCAGAGCATTCAAGATCATGAACAAAGTGAAATATTCATATTCAGAAATATATAGAGCACACTGGAACAATAATTTGTTTAGAAGTGGAAATTTCGAACAATTATCTTCAGAGACCAGATCGATAATTTAGTGATAATTCATGTCGATTCTTCTACCTGCTGTACATACACGGTAACCTCTGACATTTACTCGATATTCTATATATTATATAGTATTAAATCTATGTTTTGATCAAGTCCTTTAGAGAATCAGTAATAAAAATTGATATAAATATGACTAAGAACAAACGCATACTCAATAGCATTTCGCAAAACGAACCTTCCAACCACAACGCCAAATTCAATTCACAATGGTAACCATCCAAGCCGACACGTATTGGTCAATATAATAATTGAATTTCTGACTGAAGACATGTCACCACACAGTAGAATATTTGCTTATCATATTAGCAACCTCAGGTTTTTGTTCCACACATCACCCTTTGACATCTAATGATAACGTTCTTATGATTTTACAAAAGCATCCCAATTGGTTCTTACACGCAATCTTTAAAACACAACGAGCCAGTAAGATGTGCATTTATCACATTTCATATCGCCTACTCCATCGGAAGCAAATAGTGTATTATATACTTGCACATATAATTGTTCGGCAATAACAGAAATTCTTAGATTCCAAATTTCATTTCTGACGTAAAGGTGACGTTGATAACTTACATTCTAAATTGATTTAGTACCAAACTTTCTCTGATGTTTGCAAATATCAATCACAGAAATGTTATATGAAATAAACACATTAATATAAGCTCGAAAGCTCATGGACAAAGTTTATTTTTTTGCATCTGCAGACCCACAAAGAAACCACTTGGATAACATGATCAAATTCAATTATAAGACGAGAGTAGCTCCAAATCAAAGGTGAAGGCTAACGAGACATTTTGGATACCAAGGGCTTGATGGAAGATTAGATGGAACCAAAAAGAAGATTGGTCGTAAGATGGTAGCAAGGCAAAGCAGAGCACCGGTGGCAGATGTCAATTTACAGTGATTATCTCGGTTGAATGAATGCCAATGTCTTAAAGGGTCTTTTTGGAGGACGCCTCGAAAAGAGAGCAAAATACCAATTGTGCTCTAATGATTGTTGCATCCAATCATTCGAATATAATTAATCAACATCAATGGGCATATTGAACGCGTACACGTGTGTGGCAGACGAGAGATGGCATTGCGTGAACATATTTTTAACCAATGTTCTCAAGGCTTGATTTGATAATACAATAGCGTACACATGCATGATTAAACTCATTGTAATTCTAATACACTAACTCCGACGCAAATTGGACAAAATTGGGTCTTTTCCCGAGTGAGCTTTGATTTGATAGCTTTCTGAAAAAGAAAAAAAACCCCATGAAAATCGAAAGTTGTTCTAAATGTATACACACATATTGATATAAATCAATGTACACACAGAGAAATAAGGGTTTGAATTTACTCCCTATTGGGCGTAATCGCTTGTCGCAAGAGTCACCCCCCTACAGGGAGTAAATTTCCTCCCCACAAGTAAGGAGTAAATTTACTCCCTAGCGAAAGGCATTAATTTACACCCTGCGGGTATAATTTTACTCCCTTATGTAGCAGAAATATATCCTTATGGGAGTTATTTTTAGTATGTGGGATATAATATGGACCGCACATGTTCTCAATTTTCACCTTCAGGGGTATTATTTTACTCCCTTGGGTGTAAAATTTACCCCCTCTAGGGAATTATAATTCCATCCCATGATGCTTAATTAACACCCTTTTTAAAAATTCAATGAACGATGGGAGTAATTCCACACCATGATGGGAGTAATTCCACAGCATGAGGGGAGTAATTCCACACCATGATGGGAGTAATTCCATACCATGAGGGGAGTAATTACACTCCATGAAGCCTTGAGAGGGGTTTATTCCACACCATGTGGGGAGCAATTTCACACCATGATGGGAGTAATTCCACACCACTTGTCATTCAGCACACATTTATTTTACAATAATGAAAGAAACAGGATATGGAATTAATGAAACAGTACAAAATTGATTTAAGTATCAAATGTGACATTTTCTAAAACTCAATGACAAATACAATATTGAATTTACAGCTTAGAAAGGGAAGTAATAAATAAAAGAGATGATTATAAGCAGTAAACATCTAAAAAGTACTACAATGCAAATAGTTCGGGTTTTTTTTTCAAATCAAATAACTGTTAGCCACTTTCAGGCTATCAGACATTTTATTATTGACAGACAACAGTCAGAATGAGTCCTTCCTCAGTTTTGCATACATATGAACTATTTACAACAATGAAAGAAACAGGACATTGAATTAATAAAACAGTACAAAATTCATCTAAGTATCAAATGTGAACATTTTCTGAAACTAAATGACAAATACAATATTGAATTCACAGCTTCAAAAAAAAAGGAAATTAATAAATAAACAAGATGATTATAAACAGTAAACATCTAAAAACTACTACAATGCAAATAGTTCGTTTTTCAAATCAAATAACTGTTAGCCACTTTCAGGTATCAGACATTTTATCATTGACAGACAACAGTCCGAATGAGTCCTCCCTCAGTTTTGCATACATATGAAATATCTAAAAACATTTTGGCCCAAAAATATTTGGACATTTGTGTAAGAAGCTGTGGGAGATTTTGCTCAATAAGTGTGCACGGTTGGTAATGATTACAGAGTATTTATCATGTTTATTGGGTGATTTATTGGTCCTCCAGCAGGTGGTACAGCATCTCAATTAGTTCCTTGCATGAAGGGTGTCTCGTGGCTTCTTTTACGATGTCCTCCCTCCCTCTTTGGAGAAACTGCAAGAATTCATGCTCCAGATTCTTCGTCTGGAACTGGTCTTTGAATTCTTTCAGAAGCTGGTTAAAAGAAAGAAGACCAAATAAAGACTGTGTTATGGCTGCTAATGTCAATAACAGTACCCACGACAAAACAGTCTTATCCTGGGATTATCATCAAATCGCACTTGCAGTTACCAAGATATCTTTGGCTGAGTCTATGGAAAACATGTGTTTTGTAAAAGATAAAGTTCATCATGAAAAAACTGTGTCAAAAAGTAATGTAATGCACAAGTCAACCCTAATCCCATTTTTTAAAAGTACATTTGCCAAGTATGCTAAAAGGATGTCTCAAGAATGTAAAAGAACCCTCAACACTTCATCGGAAAGTGAAGGGTGAAAACCCAGTGTGGAGGCCAACAGGGGCTACCCTCTGCAAAAAAAACCCCAGCTATACAAGGGCTAAAGAGATGATAAAACAACATACAACTAGTATTGAGTTTCTACCCATCCCAGAAACATATAAAGCAAGACATCATTCTAACCCCTACAATATGTTAAAAACATTTATCATTAAGATTCAGTTGACTTCGCATAAAGTCGGATCTCAAGGGACTGGAAAATTTTGTCTGACTCGTACATAACTCAGAGAATGTACAGAAGAGATTGGCACTTTTTTAGGTGTTCAATTATGGAAATTTGACAACTTCTTATGCAAGTTCAACTTATCCGAAGTCAACTGTATTATAAAAAAAGATATGATCTTACCATTCCATTTGATTTTAAAATGGGTAAGACCTCTAACACATCAGCGATTGGTTTTTCTTTGACCAGTGTCTTGCGGTGTGCCTTTGTACGTTTTAATCCATCCTCACGATGGCAGGGTCTGGGTTCCTCTTGGATGCTTGCTTACGTAGCTCCTCCATGTGTAGTTTTACAGACATTTCATCTTCTCCAACTGCCTGGAAATGATACATTCCAACAAAATAATCTCATAAATCACAACTAAAACATTTGTTCATTGGATCATTT
>BQKZ01000949.1:48394-61796 GCA_036244855.1 Temnopleurus reevesii
CCCCCCCCCCCCCCCCCCAAAAAAAATAGGAGAAAAGTCAACGAATGTGCAAGGCTTGACGTTGAGGACGCTTGTAATATTGTAACGAGATTTCATCATCAGCCAAGACGGCGATCAGTGGCAAGTAACTCAAAATTATGTGATTACAGTAAATTGTAGTTTGGTTTTATTAGTTAAATGGTATTTTAGGATTTCGTAAGTCATTTTCTGATGTATGAGTGTTTTTGTAAGGTGTGAATGTACTGTACTGCATGACAAATACCTTGTTAATATTGGACCAGTGACACGGCGGTGTCTGCAGCCGTAGTTACCCCGCCTGCTTCGGGGACTGTGACCGTGAAAATCCCCTTTCGGCTTTCGGTGCAGCTGGTTAACCGTTACTTTAGGCTAGAACTTAAGAAGCAGAATTATGCCTCTAAATTTCGCTGTTTCTTTGGCTTCTTATTTGAAATTTTGAGAAATGAATGGAAAATTGACGATATGGTATTTAAGTTCCCCTAGCTGAGAGTGCACGCATTAACCAGTTAACCATTTCTTTACACACAAATGACAAAGTCAAACTCAAACTACATGTAGGCCTAAGCCTGGCCTGGCCTGGGCTGGCGGTGGATTGAGGTCCCCAATGCACTGCGTGCACTGAATAAAGCGATACTGTGCAAAATTAATCCAGGGGACCTAAAATACGATTAAGCTGGAGAATTAAAGCATCATGGCCTTAGAAATAAATCATTCAAAAGTCTAGTCCCTTTTGGACGTGGTTTGATCGGGTGCGTATTCATTGCAAATGTAATGGCACAGACGTCAGACGGTCAGACAGTACTGAACATTTCCATTATTTGGAACACAAATTGATACTGCGTACATGTGTGTCTTTATGCCAAAGTCCAGCTTTGCCCTGGACATCTTGACTTTAGTGTGTGACTTTAAAGTTTAATGTGTTTTGAACTCTCGAACGTCCGTTTGCCTGGATCAATAAATCTTATGTGTTTATGATAGATGTCAACGGTAAAACCTGACTATGATATAAACTATAAATACACTGTAGCAACATCAAACCACAAAATGTCATCACCATTATGTCGTAATGTATGCTCCCCCAAAATTGATGTACATGTAGGTTGATATTCTGAAATTGTTCTTATCTTTCTTCCTAACTTTCTTCTTCTATTTGTGAGTGAGGAACGTTCCAAGTCGTAATACGTGTTCTGAAAATCTGTTTAACTAATTCTTTTCTATTGTAGGACTGCCTTCCTCTTATCTTCCGTCATGTCCATTTTGAGCCCTTGACCAATAATTTAAATTGTAATAAAAGGAAATCAGCCAATAGCAATGTCTATTAGATCATTGCCTAGGGTCAAATTTTGTGCTCGTGCGTGATTGATATATTACGAATTACAATTGATCTACACTCTCTGGAGCAATATAAAAAAAAATAATTACCTGCCCTCGTGGCTCAGAATGAAACACTTTAGTTATTCTTTGATGAAACAAACTGGCTGATATGATGAGAAATTGTTTTTAAAAATTTGTCTTCTCTTTTATGCAAGTACGTCCTAAAGCATATTATATTATGCGCTAAATCTTGTGGGCTGTGTCAACTACATGTAGGCAGAAGTTAAGAAGATAGATAATAATAATAATAATAATAATAATGGTGGCTACTTATATAGCGCACAGGTCCACCATAAGGTGCTCATGGCGCTTTAGAAACAAGGAAGACAAAATATACAAATAGTAAAAACATGAAGGAAATAGAAAGTAACAAACATTTTTTTTGACACAGAGAGAGAATCTCCCGAACAACGTAGAAAGCATACATTGATTAGTCAGGTGAGAACAGGTGCAATTTTAAATGGGACTCGAAGGATTCTGTTGATTCAATTTGTCTTAATTCGTAAGGTAATCGGTTCCATAGTGTTAGTCCGATTACTGAGAAGGCACGATCACCCCATCCTTGCCTTGTTCGAGGAATATCCAGCTTTAGGGTATCTGATGATGAACGGAGACTGCATGTAGGTTGATATTTTGTGATTGATCTTTGTAAATATTCAGGGGAAAGAAAGTGAACTGCATGGTGTACAAGAAGAATAATTTTGAAAATAATTCTCTTTGCAACTGGTAGCCAATGCAAGGAACGGAGAACTGGTGATATGGAGTCGTACTTTTTAGTGAAAATTTAAAAAAAAGGGGAGCAGAATTTTGTAAACGTTGAAGTTTTTGAACATCCTTTAGAGGGAGGTTACCAAATCAGAGCATGCATCAATATTTCTGCTGCACTTTTAGATAAGGACTTTCTAATAAAGCTCAGATTTCTCAATTGGTATCTTATGTTCTACTGCACTCGAGTAATATGGTAGCGAAATGACATTTCTTGATCAAAAATAACCCCCAAATTGCGAGATGTTTTGGATGGGGTGATAGCAGTGTTGCCAATGTGAACCAGAAAAGATTGAGCATTGATTTTTTTCTAACATATGTTTGGATCCTAAGATGATAACTTTTTCACAATACTGATTTTGGAAAGTGACCTATATAAGAACAAATATGGTTCCTGCAGTCTCCATTTGCTATGAAAAGGTCTTAGGGGGTGTTGCTCAAAATCAACTGCAAATCAACTGCAACTTTGCAAAGTGTAACGCGCATTTTCATTCGCGCGTGGTGTGCGCATTTAACAAGACGCGCGTGAAACAATGATTTTGATTGGCACGTACAGATCAACTGCAACTTGCGATCGATTGCAACTTTTGAGCAACACCCCCTAAGTGGATGAGTCTCCCAAGTTATATACTTGGAGTCAGATTCCACTCTTAGAATGAGTGAAAATGATCAAAATATCTTGGAAGTTTAAGTCTTACAGTAGATATAGCTTGGTGCTACTGTAAAGATATTTGATTAGAGCTTTCAGCAATTAACCAAGTTGTACTCTTAGTCTCTTTTATGACTATACAGGTGTAGATGATGGCGAGGCATGTGATTGGACTAAACCATAGAGGGGGCTGTATCCTCCTGCCAAGGATATATCCTCATCTATCAACACAAGCTCGAAGGTCCTACTTGCTACATCCTTGTACAGCGACACTACAAGTACAACAAACAAATTACTCAGGTTGGAGGAAGCTGGAGCAAACAAGAACCGCTCAGTTTAGAGACGTTATTTGCCAATCAAGTGCTTTGAAATATCAGTTGAATAACCAAAGATTATTTCACACAACGAAAAGGAGAGAAGCTCCACCTGTTGCGATTTGGTTAGCCGTCAAAACATTCGCCAAGACTGCTGCTATCCTTACTGGAAGGTAAATAAAGGGTCTTCAGTGCAAACAAGAACTCTTTGCTTACCTGTTGTCACTATAAAGCTGAGGAGAATGGGATCACAGTGGGATCACTAGACGAATGATATTGTTCTCAGCTTTTATAGTGATAGGAGGTAGCAAAGAATTCTGACTTGAACTTTGGAAAGCTTTAGAAAATAACATTTAAATGTAAAGTATTAAGTCCTTTGGGTAAAGGGAGAAATCACATTTCTGCTCATTTGAAATTTGGCATTGCAAACTAACTGACATTAATCATGATATCAATTAGTTTGTCTAGCTAGGTAGCGAAATCTTTCATTGAAATTGAATGTATGAAGTCAAAAGTAGCCTCTGTCAAAAGTGTGATTGTCTTTGATTTATCTTCACCAAATTATTTTTGTCAGTACAGTCAAACCTGTCTACAGAGGCCACCCCAAGGGAAACAGAAAAAGTGGCCACTGTAGACAGGTGGCCTCTATCTAGACTTGCATTTTAACTTGGAGGGAATTAATTTAAGTGGCCATTATAGAGAGGTGGTCGCTATAGACAGTGGCCACTATAGACAGGTTGACTTTATATAACATTACATTGCCGGATTGCCAAACTTTACTGAATGGGGTATATTCTCGTAAACAAGGCCTTTTTTATATACCATATAAATAAATATGTTCAAAACCGTTCATGTACATTACATGATAAAAATGCATCTTTGACTTAATTTGACAGGACTCTAAGGAATCGATGGAGAGATCACCCTAAACACAAGCACAAAACAACACATGAGAGACTGTATGAGAACAGAGGAAAGATACTAGCTGGTCTACTTGGGATGCTAGGGTTTGGGGTGGGCTATTAAAACTATCATGTGGAATACACACCCCTCACAAACAGACCAAGATTTATTCTCTTCAACAAATCACAGTTTGAGAAGATAGTAGATGAGGAATATAAGATGGTAAGTTTAGATTCATGATAGTTGGAAGCAATCCATGGAAAGCAATACTGGGTTTGTTTCATAAAGCTGCTCCTAGATCCATGCATTTCTTTAAGAAAAATTGTGACCCTTCTCAGGTGCGATTCATCAGTCAGCACTAGGGGTTATCATTGAATGCAGGAATGGGCCACCAGTTGTTTGTAAAATTATGAGTACCTCTATGAACAGCCTTAAGAAACATCCGGGTTCCGATAACCAATAAGAAAATTTTGTTTGTTATAGTAAGAAACGGCAAGTATGGAAAGCCTCTAAACAGGGCTTTTTGTGTTAATTAGATGCTTATTCTTCTTCTTTAGTTAAGCTACTGTCACATAGGACCCCGGAAGCAACACGATTCACCCTGACTCGTTGTTCTGAGGCAGTTAACTGTGAATTAACAAAGAGTCGGGGTGAATTGTGTTGCTTCCGGGGTCCTATGTGACCGGGGCATAATAGATGCTAATATCATGTGTTATCTTTACACAAAAGTTGATCTTGACAACCGAATCTGTATGCCCAAGGATTGCCCTACATAGCAACAAGTAATGCATGCAAACTAGATTGTATTTTAACTCAATTGTTACTAACAGGTTTACATGTAAATAAAGTTTTAAAAATTACAATTGTATAACAGTTAACTTCGTTAATTGGCAAGAAACAGACAATTAATAGGCCAGAAACAAACAAAGATTTCCAGCTATTAGTAAACCATCCTATAGAGTCAGTGCACAATGATATCAGTTATTTTTATGCTCTCCATTTGTAGCACTGTGAAAACTACAAGGATGTTTTTGTACCAACAAACCATAAGATTTATGGGGTGATCTCAGGGATTGTGATGAAGCTGATTAAAGGAAATCAAGATGTAGCTCAGATACGCAACCAGACCTGGACTATTCATGTTGTGGACCAGAACGTCAAGAATGCATTTGTTCTTCCTGTGAGTAGTCACACACTAGGTTCACACTTAAGTGTTATTGTTCGAAAGTTGCAATGGATTGCAAGGTGCAGTTGATCGTAATGCACCAATCAAAATCATAGTTTCATGCGCGTCTTGTTAGAAGCGCATGTCATGCGCGAATCGAAATGCGCATTACAATTTGCAACTGATTTGCAGTTGATTTTTGATCTGTTGCAACTTTTGAACAACACCTCCTTAGAGTCGAGACCTTAGGGTTTCAGAAACTATGACACTCTTACACAAGCTTATATGTGTACGTGCAACATGAAGAAGAGTTTATACAAGTCATCTTCTCACCTTCTTGTCCAAGACCAGCCGCCAGGAAAGTTTAGTACAGGTTGCCTTTTCGCATTCTCTTCTTAAGCAAGGGGCAAGAGTGAGTCTGTACAAGTCACCTGGACGAGATGAACAACTCACCTTTGCGCTGCACGTATAAGCTTCCGTAGGACTGTCATAGTTTCTTAACTCTGCGCGTTCACCCGTTAACCCCCTGTGTGTTGCATTATTTAGGGAGTGTACATGTTTGTATGGGAACTGTACACAGAGCGAATCTGTGCAAAAGTGCAAAGGAAACAGGCCAACGGATGGTCATTGACGCGCACAAAACGTGGAATGAGTTAAACCTTAAGGCTTTAGCTCTCTGTGTGAATTCTTTAACTGTGAGCGTACGGGATTAAGGATTTTGGACTAAGTTAAGAACTTCATTTAGGCATTTACAATAGATAAGTACACACAAAAAAAAGTGAAAAGTACACTCCCTATTAATTGTAGTGGAGTATACATGTACTTTCTGAATTTCAAAACAGATGCTCTTTTATTTTAAAAAATGGCATTGTTCATTAGTTATTCCCACTCCTGAAAATCTTTCATCTTACACTTCCAATATTTAATGAAATTGGCAGTCCAACTAAAATATTACATACAAGAAGTACAAGAAACCGTGAAACATATTTCTGTAAGAGCGCTTTGTAAATGCCAATAGTATTATTATTTTTGTTTTCTTTTCAGAATGGCCATATATTTGTATTCACTGGTATACTACAAGCCACAGACAATGTAGAGCAGCTAGGGACGGTTCTTGCACATGAAATGGCTCATGTTGTTCTTAATCATTCAGTAAGTAAAAAGATTCATGATAAACTTATTTGAAATGCAAAATTTACTTCTTGTTGACTTGTGTTATCTCTTATAAATGTACAAAGATCATATTTTGATGTCTATAATTAGGTTTTATTCAGAAGGGTAATTTCTAATACAGTCCAACTTAGTTATAAAGAGCACTGATATAATGATCTCTTATAACAAGGTAACTTTCCTGGTCCCATTCCTTTGTATTCTCTTGTATTTTGGCCCTTATATAAAAAGGTTTTGATATAAAGAGATAATTTCTCTGGTCCCAAAGGACCTCGTTATAACAAGGATTGACTGTATTAGGATTTTTTTCCCCAGAAACATGATATCTAATAGTGATATGTATCATAGTTTGAGCAAACTACTGCAGAGGCTGAAATTTTGCAGGTGTTTTATTTTTGGGAATTTCATGAACACGAATTCGCTAAAACTTTCACTCATTTCAATGTCCAGAGACGTGTGTACATAAATCTTTAAAAATGTGCAAATAAAAACTTGCTAATGTGTAGAAAGGTCTAAAATTCAGTGAATTGGCTAAGATTTATATACGCAAACATGTTTGTAAGGTAGCTTTGTGGATTTGGGAGGGGGAGAGGTCTAGTGCTCAAGGAGCGTTGGTTTTTAGGATAAAAATTATTATGTGACGACCATTTCCTATGATTTTGTTTGAATTTTCCAGGCTGAGATGGCTAGTTTCTTTGAATTCTTTGACCTATTTATGATTGTGGTGTTGACTGTTCTGTGGGCATTCCTACCTAACGATGGTGTCGCCCTAGTAGCTACCTGGTTCAAGCAAAAGGTCATTCAGGTAAGAAAGTGCTTTATCTAGAATTTGATTCTTGTTCAATCATGGCACATTGCTTTTAGAATAGGCTGGTTTACTACTATATTTAGATTTATGCATGCATGTGTGCGGTGTCCAGCCTTAATAGAAAATATCAAGCCAAATTCAACGCAGTAATTATTATGTTTCAAGACTGTAGTCGTCCATCATTTTTTCTTCCACTTTCTTTCGAAACTAGCCTCCCATACAGGCTTTACAGGACATAAAAAAACTTGAAATTTGCATCTTTATGTACTAGTAAATCTGTCTGTTGGAGCAATGCTAGTAACATAGTCCGTGATCAGAAGGGATAAAAAAAAATGGACAAAGCAAAAAACTTCGTGCAATCCTTCACAATTTAGTTTTATGAACACATAAGAAGGAACCTTCCCTTTTTACTCTCCAGAATTGTCTTTAAATGCATTTTTAGCTTGCAAAAAAATGAAGACAGTGATGATGATTACAAGTTGAAATATTAGGGTCCAATCATCTTTCGAAGCCAACAATTAATTTCAGATGCCCTTTTGATATTGATACACCCTGATAGACTGAACTGAGTGTTGCAAAAGACAAAACATTAGTAAAAGAGGTCTCAAGATGTATATAAATTTTACCTCATCGTCTTTGTTTTCTTGATTTTATTTTCAGCTTTTATTACACATGCCTTACAGTAGAAGTTTGGAGATTGAAGCGGATGAAGTTGGATTAATGATTGCTGCCAAGGTGAGATTTTACTCCAAAAAGACGCCATTTTACGTGGCTTTTTTTTGTTCAATTTTGTATCATTTAGTTATTAAAGAAGTGTTATGTAATGATTATATTTTCAGATTAGGTTATATTTTGATACTTTTATGTAATTTATTACTTTGGTCAATTTGGTTACCTCTAACCAAGAGTTGGGGGTGTATTTTACGGTGCCAAATTACGTACAGTGAAACTTATTCATAACTAAGTCCGTGGGACCTTGAAAATTACCATGTTATGTCAGATCTCTTATGATATCAGGATATGAATAAAAAAAAACACCAAAACAACTATAAAGAGCTGGAACCACTGAAATCACCTTGTTAGAAGAGAGTTTTGAATTTATTTTTCTTTTCATTACTGAAATGAAATAAATAAGTGCATCAACCTTTTGCTGTTTCTCTTCTTTCAGAGCTGTATCGATGTGCGTGAGTGCAAAGCATTCTGGGAAGCCATGGATGATTCCCAGCTAGCGACTGGAGAGCCCGAACCCGTTGAGTTTCTCAGTACACATCCATCCCATCAGAGACGAGCTGATCATATAGAATCATTACTACCAAAGGTAATATCTCTACTTCCTCAATCATTTTCTTGAAAATGATGAGAACATGCTCATCAAAACGTCGAGAGTGGGTAAGTCCTTTTCAGGACCACTCACATTTCCAAGAAAGATAACTCCTTACACCGTGAAGCCTTCTTCTCAATATGTCAACTTATTTCCAAAGGATCATTTGTATCTAAGATGTCCAAATTCTTTCTTATGCAGATTGTTTTACTATTAATAGATGATTTTTTTGTATGATGCCACCTTTAGCCATTTTGGAGAGAAATTGGATCATTACTACCAAAGGTAGCATGGAGGTTTAGATTTCCTTTGTCACAGTCACAGTTACAGTCGACCGGAAGTATAGGTCAACCAATGTCAAAACACCAACTGCTCTTGAATCCTCCATAATTATTTTGTAAATAACGAGAACTGCTGAAACTGCTTATCCGATAATGGAGAGCTGTGGAGTAAAATGAAGTGAAAAAAGAGCTTGAGCTTTCGATCCTAGCAGAATCTTAATCATACGCAAAATGACAGAGAAATGAAGTGAACACACAATTACTTCATAAATATTTCCTATAAAGACCCCTAACTTTCTATGTGATGCCACTTTTTGCCACCTTGGAGAGAAAATGAAGAAAACCCACATGCAGTGAATTATAATATGTTATTAACATGGGCTTCTTGTTTTGATTTCAAGATGGGTGATAGGGCAATGGAAACATTCCGTTTTGTGAAAAAAAAGCTTTTTATTTTTATCTATCTATTTTTTTGTTTTGGATTTTTAGATAAAAGTGGTCAACTAGGTCAATACATACACTTCACTATATGAAGAATATTTTTTCATTCATCTTTGACCAAGTGTTGGACTAAATTTATATTGTATTTCTATCATGATTTGTGATATTTTGTACTATTGAATATTGATGGTGACTTTAACTATAGGAAATAAAATGTACCTTATAATTGGAACTATATATTTTCCTCATGTTTTGCCCACAGGCCCTCCAGGTGAGACAGTACTGCAACTGCCCAGAGCTACCTCAAAGGATACCTCGCCCGAAAGCCGTTACCACGAAACCTCTACCATCACTACCTGCTATAGCTCCCGCATGATGCAGGTGGATTTAAAGACTTGAAACATAATAGCCTTCTTGGGGCAAGTGAGGATAGCTTTAATATCAGAGAGCAGTTGCTATGAAGCCTCACCCAGCACTACTTGATTCTTGCATGATGCGTCTATAAATGACTCTTGAAACGCAGTAGCCACGTGAGACAATCATCCTCTAATATTGTTGGATGACTTGATTCTAGTCCTTGGTAAAAGTGGCGTGCATGTTGAATACCTCTTTTATTTTGCTGTCTGCAATATGCCACCTGTGAGTATAGATCAAAGAACTCTCTTTACTACCAAGTATAAAAGACTCTTGCAGCACAGTAACCATCTTGAGAGAATCATCATTTGATATTGTTGAATGTCTGGATTCCAGACACTCCCTGTTAAAAGTGACGTCCATATTGACTACCTCATTTGTGCTACTGTCTGAAATTTGCAAGTTTGATAGATCAGGGGCCCATACCATAAAAGAGATACAATTACTTTTGATATCAATCGCAAACTCCAGTATATGATTTCCCATAGACTTGCGAATGATATAAATCGTATGATTCTTCGGAAATCTATGCTACTGACCCAGGGTTGTGTTTCATCGAGCGGTTCGTACAGGTTTGCATGACTCTACAAACGACTAGTGACCATTTCTCGCATTCAATTAATGCTCCTGGCCCTCAATCGTGACCATTTCAAATCAAGCTGAGGAAAGGGCCACCAGTTGTTCGTAGAGTTTGCAGATACTATGGGGCTACACCTGCTTTGAATAGCATGCACTTGAGTATATCACAGGCTCTCCCACTTGTGCGCTATGTTGTGTACACCAAATTTTTCTCGGTCACAATGGAATCAATGTATTGCTTCACTTTACTTACTTTTTTTTTTTTTTTATTGTCTGTTACTCTCAACTCCTCTCCATTCACCACTCTAGTGCTCTTCACTCGTGGGTCTCTCACCTGTGATTCCTTCACCTAAGGATGAGTTACTTAATTCTACTCGGAACGTCATGTTTTTTTTATCTTTTTGAGCTTTTGCTCAGTCCTTTTCAGGACTATTTCTTGAAAGATAACCCTACACCACATGGTGCAACCTCAAATCTCTTTGAATGTTTACTACACCATGCAAGCTCTAGTTTTCTTCATTACTTTTGTTCGTTTTAATTTCCCAATATAGTTATTCTGTTTATAGAGTGAAACCTCTTTATGATGAGATCCTTGGGACCATGAAAATTAACTTGTTATATCAGATTCCTCACTATATCAGGGTAAAAAAAACCAAAGAACTATAAAGAGCTGGGACAAAGAAAATCACCTTATTATAACAGGTATCTTGCTATATCAAACCTCTTTATTATGAGGTTCCACTGTATAAGTATTTCTACCTGTAACTGAAATGTAAGATTATTTTTTTTTAAGAATACTTTTGACATATTTTTAAAGTAGATTTTATGTTCCAAGATTTTAGATTGTATAAATAGGTTTAGTATATGCAGTCTAAACATAATCAATTGAATTTATTGAATTTTAAATAATTCAATTCAAACTGATCTATAAATTTCAAGACAGGTCTTTTTCTACTTCACTCTGCATATGATTGTATTCATCAGGAGAGTTATAATGTGTGTAATATGTTTAGTATCTAACAGCCCAGCATCATTAGCAAACAAGATCTAAATTCATCTGTTATTTTCGTTCAAAATTTCAGTTTTTTAGGAAATTTGCAGAAGAATTTTCCCCTATTCCCATGCATAATGAACATGCATGTAAAGTACAATTGTCTGTGATATGTACCAGACTTTTATACAAGAAAAGAAGTAAAAGCCTTTTCAGGGATACCTAAAAATTTGGTTTGAATAATCAAGATGTCATTGATTTTTTTTAATTTAGTGCTAAATTGAGTGCTAAAATTTAGTGATAAAACTACATAGAAATGTAATGTAGAAGGAGAGTATTAACTGACTATGTGGAACTGCACTAGTTATAGGTAGAAAAAGCTTTCTGATGCATCCTTATATTATGTTGATGTTTATTTTTAACTATTTAATGATAGAGGAAGGAAAATATGGAGATGAATTTGTATATTAGTGTGCAGCTGATAGTGATAAGAGTTTAAAAAGTATTGAAATCATTGTTATCAAGTGTTAGCGCTGTGGTGTAGTGGTTCTGACTGTCGCCTTTCAGGCAGAAGTCCGCGGTTTGAGTCCTACCCATGGCGTTAATTTCCTTCATCAAGAAATTCATCCACACTGTGCTGCACTCAACCCAGGTGAAAAATGGGTACCTGGCAGGAATTCATTCCTTGGAATGCTTGAGCGCCTAAATGGCTTGCTTGGCAGTTATAGCCAGGGTAATAATATGGTACCTGGTATTAAGCGCAGTAGAGTATATGTATATAGTGATTGCGCTATATAAATGGACCTATTATTATTATTATTATTATTATTATTATTAAAATGAGAAACAGCGAGATACTGCCAAACGCAAGAATTTCCATGATTTATTAGTCCTATTTTTTTAAGTCAGATATTAATATACACATTTTAAATACAGAATTTAATGTGATTGGTGTGATTTTAAGTAGTTTTATTTCTCATGTCTTTCAAATGGAGTTTCACTTTAATCACATTTTTATTGGACTTAAGAAAAGTAATCAGTTCATTTGATGAGTCTGCAGTAGCATTTTAGAGAATTTATCGGTACTTTCATCAGTGCTAATGGGTTGAAACCATGTTCCTGTTGTATGATCATGAAGCATTAAAAAATAATGTGCCAAAAAAGCTGAACATCCAATTTCTATCATATAAGAAGGATCTTTTTTTCAGTTTTTCAATTGATCCAGTTTTTAAAAATGTACATTTTAGTAGCAAATTTATGCAACATAGTGAAGCATGTTCCCCTGACTACCAATGTAGTTATATTATGATGGACAATTGAAGAGCAAATTAATCAAGGTAAAACTTTAACATTTGTAGAATGCTTTATAGATTTTTAATCATGAAGTAATAAATGGTTTATTAAACATATTATTATATTACTATTATATAATATTTCTTATGCAATTGCAATATGCAATATTTCTCATGCAATTGAAGTGAAGCACGTGCCTCCTGATCAAAGGACACTTTCATGTGATTAAATTTCTAGAAACTTGATGACCACATTTGATTGTCTGTTCTGTGCTTTATTATTGTACTGCTTGGCTAAACTTGTGCAATGAGAAAAAGAAAGGATCAGTCAGGCAGATAAAATATTGCTTTTTATTTGAGATTTTTTAACACATTTTTTAATACATTTCATTAAGGAAAATAGGACTTGGGAGTTTAAAAAAGACCAATTGCATTTCAAATAACTTCCAGTGTCAGATTTATCGAACTGGTCTCAGCTATCCGCTTCTTGCTAAGACGTCTTAACTTTGTGTACCATCCTCTTAGTATATGCACAATAACGTTGGCCTCTTTGTTCAGAGGTTAGCACAAGAAGTGAAGACATCTTATCCAAAGAGAAAAAAGAGGATAGCTAAGACCATTTTTTGCAATTGCTCCCTGGTTATATTTGACTTGTATGTCAATGAATTTTATGAAGTACTTTCCAAACCAAACAATTTTATTCTGGATGCAATTGTTTTCAGGCCCAAAACTAGGTTGGGGCCTGAAAACAATAGGGATGGGACTCTTGATCTTAGCTTATGACAAAACTTGAAAACTAGCAACCAAGTATAAAAAAAAAAGATGAGGGAAGAGAGTCATCACCAAACATTTTCCCCTCATGCACTGGAACTGGTTTTCTTCCTCAGATCTATTTGCAACTTATACTCCATAGTATT
>BQKZ01000949.1:105649-124740 GCA_036244855.1 Temnopleurus reevesii
ATTTCCAGTCTAGGACTGTACCTACCATTATTCGCCCCCGTCCTGCCTGTTCTGACTGTCTGATTGGCAGGCTCATCCACTGATCGTCCGTTAAAAGTAAAACAGTTCCCAAACTTACTGTGCTGGAACATAGAGAAATTCCTGTTTTCAAATTTGATAAAAATAATAACAGAGTTATGGGATATTATTTGTATTTGAATATAGTTTTTGTTTATTAATATTCAGAACACGTGTACAGTATCACGAAGAGACACATCAGCTAATACTATTGAGTATTGCATAAATACGGAGCGACATCGCAACGCTTGATCGACGCTACATGCGCCCCTCTAGCGCTCAACGTATACCTGTGTGTGCGTCAATTCAGCGTCGTTCCTTCGTATTTCTACTTCCACGGAGTGTAATTAAACAGCGAGCAGACGTTGATTATGAATATATATATATATATATATATATATATATATATATATATATAAAGTAAGTATGAATCAGCCATAAAGGCCGATCGACTAACAGATTGGCGTTTTTAACTTGCGTCGGCCCAGCATTTTGAAAATTAAAAATGTTCCCTGAGCGCACAGTAGGCCTGTAGGCTACTCGAATCAGACGATGGATGGACCTTCGTCTTGCGCTCAAGGACCGTATGCCGAACGTCAGCCCAACACATAGACCTGTCAACGTAGGACATGCGTATTTGCGCGTCCAGAGAGTGTTTTTTAATTGTCAAATTCGCTTGGTCGACGCAGGCTAAGAACACAAAGGTGTGAGTCAGCCTTCAGATCAGAGTATGAAGGTGTTGACCTGTAACTGCAGGGTCGTCTATCGAAGGAACATTGAAGGATGAAATCTTCAGGTTGGTGTCCATACTCCTGCAGCTCAGCTCGTGTTGGGTTCAAGGTGGCCCTGAGATCGGAGAAGTCTGGTGAATTGGACTGGTTGTATATTGCCTTCAGTGGATTGTCACCTGAGGAAAGTTCAAAAGAATTATTCTATCTCCACTGGGTGACTTATTACACTTGACATCAAATAACATTATGCACTTTGGGAAAAGAGGTGTAACGTTGCATATTTAAATGTGCAAACAAATGCAAAACTTGGGACACCTTTTTGCGCAATATTGCACCGTTTAATTTGAGGTGAAAATTCGTACCATAAAATGTATGATTTTCCACACTTCGAGGAGTGCTCAGATGATTCAAACCAGTGCCTTTGAGGATTGTGGATCGCAGATCGCAGCTTTTCGCGATAGTTCGCACCCATTGTACCCTCCTCTATTCCATCCCCCCCCCCCTTTCTCTTATCTCCCTCTTTATCCATTCCTTTTCCCTTTACATTTCGATTTTGAGCTGATTGTTCAGTCCATATTTATTCCCTATATCATATTTCGTAGTGTGCTCTTTGATATTTCATTTAACGGTAAAACATTCAATTAAGTTCTACAATAATGTTTGCTCACTGCAATAACTGTAAATATGTGCACACAATAACAAAATACTATATATGGGTGATTTTACTTGCTTTCACACCATTTAGGATTCAAGTGCGATTAGCTCTGTCAGCAGCTGTTATATTTTTATGTACACCAACGCAAATGTTTGTATGTATATTCTAGTGCAGTATACGTGTTTTATGTAAATATATATACATTGTTCGTATCGAACAAAAATACAAACGTGAAGGATAATCGTATATGACTGCTCTATGTAGCATACACTTCATTTTCTAAATGTATATTTGGCCAATATTTTGGATGACTGCTTTAAAACGGACCCTCTTACCAGGGGAAAGTCCTCAATATATCAATGAATATCATTTTCTTTTCAACAGGGGTAGAACAAATAGACAAATCGAACGAAAACGGTTTGAAGATAGGAATACCAATCGACTAAGAAGAAAGTTATGCATCTTTAATGACATGAAAAACGGGTGTAAAAAAAATCTCTTAACAAACGTCATGACTTCGATGACGTCACAATTGCATAAGTCATTATGAATATTGCAAAAATTAGTTATTTTGTCCATTTTCAGAACTTTAGCCGGGCGTACACTTTCATAGTTACATGTGTTTTTTTTTATTTCATAAAAGCAAAATGTTGAGTTTCAAAATATCCAATAACTCTAATTAATCAGTAAATTCAAATTTATATTTCTCAAAAATATTACAGAATGCGTCCTATAGTTGAATTATTCGGAAACCGTATTTTGATAAATAAAACCTGTTAGCATTGATAAACACACAATAAATAGTAAGACAATAATGCGCTTAAACATGATATCAATGCTATAGCGATATGTCTAATAAGTTAATTGTTTTCACAAATTATTCGTGCCTTTCATACCGTAATTATGATAACACGATATGAACTATTTTCGAAAAGTTAGGTCGAACGCAATTTCAATGATCCTTTGTAATGGTATTGAAATCAGCACCTGCTTATCATTGTTGTGTCCGCACAGTTGAATACACGGTGTACGGATCTATTGTCTGCGTTCGAGTTAACTTTTCGGAAATATTTTATATCGTGTTTGATACACAACGTTCTCCAATTATCAATAGTCTGTATTTTCTCAAACCTTATGTTCTCTTTGTCTACTTAATCTGCTCCTGTCTGCCTGTTGACAAAAATATTTATCATCTGGGCTCTTCCAAACTAACCTTCCCAAAACTGCAATATGTAACCAAAGTCATTATGCACAACGATATCTATTTTTCCTCCTTATCGACGGCTTCTCAGATCAAGCTTACAAAGGTCTTATAATGTTGGAATATTATTGGACTTCTCAATTCTGCTGGTTACCATATTTACCTGTAATTCCTTCAAATGCGTCATAAAAGTTGAAATAAAAAGAATTGTCGTCCAAAGAATCATAGTCGTGGTATCGAGTATGGTCAGAATATTGCGAATCATCGAACGATGAAGTGTCAGTTCCGTCACTGGAATCTGTTGCGTCACTAATATTATCTGCGTCACTTGATAGCGCATCATCTGCAATAAAAATTCAATTTTGAATGCACGTTTGTAGCATATAGAGGTAATATTGAGAACAATATGATATGATGCTGCTTCAATTTCCATAAATGTATTGATCTATATCACATATGAATTACTATAACCTCTTTGCATTTTTATTTATTAATCTATTCATACAAACATATCTATTCACGATTCAGAAAGATCAGCCAACTGTAAAATTTAAGTCTTGGCGCAATAATCAGCTCATTAAAAGTATCATCATCGTCATAATGGTAATCACAATCATCATTACTACAACGATCATCGTCGTCATCATCATCATCATCATCATCATGATCTCTATCATCATTAAAACGAATTAAAAACACTTTCAATAAATTAGGTACGTCCTGCATTGATCTATGCGGACATCACAATCACAAACCGGTCTCGATTTCAAAAGCTTTGCAAAGGGAGCATTGATTGGCGTTCGACTTACTTTTACGGAAATAGATGATATTGTGCGATTGTCATAACAACCATCACCATCATCATCATCATCATCATCATCGTCATCAACATCATCCTATTAATCATCACTATCATCATCATTCACCATAATCAGTATCATTATCATCATCATCATCATCATCATCCAGGTTCTTCTTATTCTTCTTCTTCTTCTTCTTCTTCATCATCATCATCATCATCGTCGTCGTCATATCATCATCATCGTCATCATTATCACCATCACCATCATCACACAAAAATCATCATTATATTCATCACCACCATCACCATCATCATCATATCATCATTGCCATCACATCACCATCATTATCAACCTTACCTGAGAAGTCATCCAGTAACAGTTCGTAGAACGACTCACCAAACCAGAAGGAATAATCGTCAGTTGAGCCTGGTATTCAGTGACGAATTTGATTGAATAGGAATAAGAAAAAGAGAGTTGAGAAAGATGAATAACCAAGAAATAAAATTGATATCACCAAACAGATAATACAGAAACGAATGGACTTGGGTTTTCTACGATTTTCTCAGCGACATTTTTGGACCATACGACTTCTCGGTGGCAACCCATCTAAAGTCCACACGGGCGATGTGCGATGATCTGCAATGACGTATTTGTTCGAATTGTATAGCGAATAGAGAATTCATTTTGTCTGTGTTTTCATGAAGTGACAGTGGCCAAAGGGTCATGTTGCACCCAACCTTCAGTATAGTGTACAAGGATGCCTTCTGAATTGTTGCTATGTTGCGATTTTTTGTGTGAAAATACGTACACTTTACTGACCTTCCATCGATTCGCTTTGTTTTAATTGCGCTTTATCTGGAATATGTCTGTACTGTGGACACAACATTTCAGGGATAGTAGCTTTGTACAATAATTGTCAATGTTATGTTCATTATACTTTTGTTATACAGAGTTTTATTCAACTTTTTTTTGTAAATGTTCATTATACTTTGTATTATTTATGATGAAGTGAAAATAAATGAATTGAATTGAATTGAATCGCTACATCATTATCATTATCATCATTATCATCATCACCATCATTAACTTCCTCATTATCACCACCACCATCAACATCGTCACCATCATCATCATCATCATCATCATCATCATCATTATCACCACCACCATCATCATCATCATTATCACCACTACCACCATCTTCTTCATCATCACCACCACCATCATCATCATCATCATCATTATCACCACCACCATCATCATCATTATGATCATATCATCACCATCATCAACGTCAACATTATCACCACTACCATCATCATCGTCACCACCATAATCATCATCACCACCTTCATCACCATCGCAGACTTCTATACCATCATCATATCACCATCATTTTTATTATGATCATCTTCATCTTCACCATCGTCATCATAGTCATTAACAGTGTCATCATTGGTCATTATCCCCATTATCCCCATCATCATTAATACCATTATCAGCATTATCATACGAATAATTGGGTTGTGAAATTGTAAAAATGGAAGGTCGTGACAAACTGATTTCGCTTGCCCATAACTAAGCAAATCTCAGTTTTCGGGAGTCATTTAGTTTGTTTACCAGTTCACTATTACCATATATTTGTTTTTGAGGGACCTTATATTCAAAATCTTAAGCTTTCACCCAAGATCTCCTCATCTTTCGTAATTCCTGCCTTTGTTGAAGAACGTGTGACTTGTCAATGATCTTCCACTTTCTATGCAATGTAAATATTAATATTATTGGAAGGAAAGATATCACTATAAGGAAAGATAAGAAAATAAACTTGAAACTTGAACTTGAGCATCTCCTACCTGTGGACTCGCCATCGAGTTCGATCAGGTCTTCGAACCTCGTGCCGACGAGCATCGATCTCCTCATCATGTTGACATTACAGACCGTGACAGCGGGGAAGTGGACTGATGAGACGGTGATGATGTCCGTCTTGGTGGAGTATGGGTATAGCTTGTAGTCCTTAATGAGCTTTGTACCTGATGGGTAGATTTTGCCAGCCATCAACGATATTTATTGCCAAGACCAGAATGGCCAATCTTTCTGAGAATGTAAGTTTCGTTCTTTATTTCAGGTTAAAAGTGGACCTCGACCACAATCCATATTCTAAAGGCTGTTCTAAAGGCTTAATCAATTTCATAAATTCCAAAATCAGGCACTCTTATAGCAGGAATAGTATTATATTCACATCGCTAAAATCGATTAAAATGGGTGAAAATGGTCGGACGTGCACTGGCAAGATATTTAGGAATCTGAATTTGTAGGTGGATCAAACATTGACGAATGTAGGTAGGTCGATAGCATGATCTTTAACTAGCACGTAGATTGGCTTTAAAGATATGTGATCTTTTCCAGTTCGAAGGTGAATATAAATATATATATAGCATAAAGACAAATCTGTACATTTCATATAGGAATTAAAATTGCGGTTTCTGTTTTCGTGTATTGATGCAGAAATGGACTGATAATTATCTTTCGTTGAATTAATCGGCTTGTGCTTGAGGTCTCCTTTCACAATTCCCTGCCTAAACTTATCTCCTGAGTATTTCTGTAGGGGCCTACTAATCTTAAATCTAAATTTAATGAGCACGAAAAAAACGTAAATGTTGAACTGAACCTTCAGGGAGACACCCGATTCAGGGATCGACGGAGGTGGGGGAAGCATAATTTGATAGAAATTCGACCCGTTTTTTTTTTTTTTTTTTTTTTTTTTTGCATGCTTACCAGCTCCCTGGGAATGGCCGGGTCCGGGTTTTAGGACGTGGTCTTTTGGATACTCATCAGTGCATAATTTAAAATAAGGCCCAATCATATAGAGTTATCATTTTGAAAATGAATGTTGGTCATCCTAGCTACCTTGGTATGAGAACGTTCCGAGGCAAGTGAGGAAAGCGAGTAGCCAAAAGACCCTCTCGAGGATGAGGGGCGCCCCGAAGATCTGGGGGAGCCCATGGACAGTTGTGTTATCCAAGAAGTATGAGAATATGGACGATGCGGAGTCAAAGAGATTTGGAGGGGATCTGCGGCCACCCCTGTCAACATCCGGTCGAATCTTGTTATGGCTGGATAGATGTGAAGAGACAAATATTATAGCACGTACACATGCTTNTCACATGGGATTAATTTTGAACCTCATAGGGTATAATGAGGATGCCGGCGGGATGCCGGGGTTGAAATTATTGACTTTGCGTGATTTTGGACCCTAACTGTACCCTAATTTCTTAGTGTGTACACCACTTCCGTTAACCAGTTAAATCTCCTTTAGATCCTCCATCGTTCACACAAATATGGTTAATAGGCCGGCAAATATATAGTTTTTAGCCGCATCAGACGATAGATCAGGATAATACAAATTGACCTGAAACAGATACCTGAAAACGCCGGCTATTTACCGGCTATAAACTATACCGTGATATGTTCACATTCGATTATCTTTATTTTGCTGATATAAATTCTGCTGCTACAACTGCTTGTTCTGTCTGTTTATATACTCTTTATTCCATCCTAAGTTTTGCTTGCTAATTAAAGCTATTCACCGACGAAATAGTTGGATGCGGGGAGCCCCCCCCCCCCCCCCCCCCCAAAAAAAAAAAAAAAGAAACCCCAGAATGCTATGATAATACAATAAAATAAGATAAAATAAATTGATACATATATAAACAAATAAATAAGTAAATAGATAAAGAGATTAGTAAGGAAATATCTTTTAAAAAAGAAGACAAAAAAAACCCCCAGTCGTTTGATAAGCATTATGTTTTTTAAAATATGATCTTTTAAAAGATATATAATTACAAATAATTATACATGTATATAATACCATATAGCTTGGTGGCGATGATGAAGATAGTGTAATGATGATTATGATGATGATGATGATGATGATGATGATGATGTTGATGATGATGATGATGATGATGGTGATGATGATGATGATGGTGATGATGATGATGATGATGATGATGATGATGAAGATGGTGATGATATGATGATGACGATGATGATGATAATAATGATGTTGATGAGGATGATGATGAGGATGATGATGATGATGGTGGTGGTGATTATGACAAAAACAAGATGGTGGAGAAGGTGACGATGATGATAATGATGATGATCATGATGATGACAGTGATGAAAATAATGAGGAGGAGGATGAGGACGGTGACGATATCGTTGCAGATTATTTTTTGCTACTAGTAATTCAATGTGACAAGACTCTATCTGCCTTGGCATTATCCTGAGCAACTGAAATTCAGGAGATGTGAATGAGAAGATATATGTTATCGTTATAAAATCGTTCTCATTTAAAGGTAAACTCGTAATGAACATATCCACATAGGCAAATAATTGATGTACTCCCAGTCGATAGAAATGGGTGAACATATATTATAGAATTATCAGAATATACATTTTCTGTCCATACAAACGAATACTATGCTATGCAATTCCCCTAAAATGGTTTGTACATCATTTATGAGTGTGAGTCCCTCCAGAGATGAATACCGGTAGCTAGGGAGCCCAGCGCACTTTGATCAAACGAACGAGGTACCAAGGTCTGGCCATTGGAACATATAGGAGTTAATCCAGTATATGCGAATCCGGGTGTCTGTCGGGTCCAATATGCTGTTTGTGGCCCCTAGGGCCACTTAAAGTGGGCCAAAAATAGGGTTAGATAAAAAAAAATCCTAGGTACCTGGTAACTCAAATCAATAACATTTGTTTATCCTACAAATTATTGAATGAACATTGACAGACAAAATTTCTGCTGCAAATGGCCCGACAGACCCCAAAGGGCCCCCAAATTGGGTCTGAATCAAGCATAGGAGGTACCACTCAAAACTAGATTCAAATGAAAGCATAGATACCCTAGAATATTGAATGACCCATGAGAGACAAAATTTTCTGCTGTTTTGGGCCCGACAGATGTCCTTCAAATTTCAGTTCCCCATAAGTATATGGACAAAATATGAATTTCATTTTCCCATAGGCCTGTGTACAAATTCATCGTAACATTCATGGATACATCAATTACCTTGTATATAAAGGAACGTTATTACCTAAATATGCACATTTGATACAATTGAAATAGCGAAAATGTCAAAAGCCCCAGTATTTCTTACGTTCAACAAAACGACCACCCGTTTGGGCTTTGTGGACGCCAAAAAGGGCCCAAAACTAACATGGGAGGGACCACTCAAAACCAGATTTAAATGAAAGCATAGATACCCCAGAATATCGAATGACCCACGACAGACAAAATTTATGTTGTTTTGGGCTCGACAGATGTCCTTAAAATCTCAGTTCCCCATAAGGATGTGTACAAAATAAAAATTTCATTTTCTCATAGGCCTGTGTACAAATTCATCGTAACATTCATGGATACATCAATTACTTCGTATGTAAAGGGAATTAATTACCTAAATATGCACATTTGGTAAAATGCAAATTGTGGAAATGTCAAAGTCCCCTGTAAATCTTACTTTCAACCAAACGGGCACCTATTTTGGCTCTGCAGGCGCAAAAAGGCCCAAAAAAACTAACGTATCAGGTATAAAACCCAATTGCAAATGAAAGCATAAATACCTCATAATATTGAATGACCCATGACAGACAAGGTTTCTGCTGTTTTTGGCTCATCAGACGCCCTTAAAATTTCGGTCCCGCATAAGGATGTGTACAAGATAAAAAAAATTATATTTTGTCCATATGGTGTGTACAGTGTGTACAAATTCATCATAATATTAATGGAATCATGTGTAAATGATAGCAATTACAAACAAGCGCGCATTTGAAAAAAATACAATTATGGAAATTTCAACAGGACCCCAATAAATTTGACTTTCCATCAAAAAGGTCACATGTCTAGGTTCGGCAGACGTCTAAAAGGGTCCCAAATGAATATGGAAGGTACCATTCAAACTCAATTCTAAATGAAAGTATGAATATCATGGCTATTGACAAACAAGTTTTATTCCGTTTTGAGCTCGACAGATGCCCTTAAACTTTTGATGTGTACAGAATCGAAGTTACATTTTCTTCATCGGCCTGTATGGGTTTAACATCATTTTGCTATACACGCCATGAGATCAACAATTTACGTGAAAGGGAAACGAATACTAGAAAGTGACATTTTAAGTGAAACAAATATTAAGATCCCCTGATAAGGATCTAGTATCAAATGGCCCCAAAGGACCCAAAACAAATTGGTCTTAATATAACATAAAATGCCCCCCCCCCCCTCAAGCCAGTTTGAAATAAAATCACACACCAAAGGAAAGAACAGTGCTGCGCTATCCCCGACATGCAGGCGAATCTGCGATGTTTGGCCCCCTTTGAGTGTTTGCATTAAATCAAGTTTAGATTTTGTAGTGCGAAATACACATCAATTCGCGTGTTTTCTAAGGGGAAAATAACCTCAAAGTGCCTATTGGATTTATTGAAATTAATAATGTAAAGGGCCCCGCTTGACTTTACTATCCTTAAAAGGACACATATTTGGGTTCCTACGCACGCCCTAAATGGCCCCAAAAGAATACTGTAGATGTATCAATCATGAATCCTTAACATGAAAAAAGTGCTGTACCTGAAAAATTAAATCCAAATCCTGAAAACAAAGTAATAGGTATTCACAAATTCATAACACATGTCATTAATTTTAGTTTCATAATCTATCAATATGAAAGATTAATTTTCCAAAATGTATTGCAGTGTTCACACAATTTATTAACCCATAATTTCATCGGTATTATATCATTTTTGTCTGAGTTCTATTCGTTATATCGGACAACTGTTCGTGTGCTAAACATCACAAGGTATTAAGTATTTCCTTATGAGCATTTTATGAATTAGTTCGATCATTCTAATTTAAGAATAAGAGGCATATATGGAGGTATTATAATTTTCATTTTATACATAACCCTATTGGTGTCAAGATTTAAGGAGCATCTGGTCATGACCATCATTCTTTATCTTGGGGTGTAAAATTTAAAGTACATGTATTTATTAAAAACTCGTTTAAAAGAGGCCGCCCATGTTATAACGAGACCAATTTTGGGGTGTCTGTTGGGTTCTAGACGGATGCCCTCCTTTTGGAAAATAAAAACCAGAGGGGGGCCTTAATATCTCCTTATATTAGATCACATCTAATGTCCACTGTGTCCAGTTGAGGACTGAGTGTTCTGATAGCACCCACCTCTGCATATTCACTTACACTGTACACACAGGAACTGCACTGCACTCAACCACAGAGTCCTTACATAACCCTCTAATATGTATACCCCTCTGATCGCGCCTCCACACTCAGAACACTCAGTCCTCAACTCGACTAATGTCCACTGTGTGCAGTAGCAATCGATTCAGATGATTCTATGAAAAATAAAATGAATTCAATATAATTGTAAATTAGTACACGATAGAGGCCAATTTCTTCAGGTCATCTTCTGGGCCCAAACCAGAAGAAATCTCTGCGGTGGTTATGCTTACATTTAAACAAATATGGAGGTCCTTTCAATGTCTAAAGAGCCAAAGCAGGTGCTCATTTGGTGGAAAGTAGAATTAATATAGCCTAGGCACCCTTGACATCCCCGCTGCTATTTTTATAACATCAAATAAAACGGAGCTTAAGCAAAGAAGACGGAAGGGCCGATCAGGACGTTATTTCTCAAGCGAGGGAAAATCTAGTATTAGCGGGAGTTCTCAACCATGTCAACCTTAGCGGCCCGCTAGATTTTCCCGCGCTTGAGAAATAACGTCATGATCGGCCATTCCGCCTTCTTTGCTTAAGCTCCGTATTAGACGGTAATAATTCCGATCCTTAAATATTGTGATGAATCTTGTGCACAGACTTATAATGGATAGATGTAATTCTAGTTTTGTATAAAACCCTGTGGGAGACCGTCTGCCGGGTTCGAAACAGCAGAAATTTTTGTCTTGGGTCATTCAATTAATATTCTTAGCTAAGAAATTTGAAATTGGTTTTGAGTGGTATCTCCCATGTACGTTAGCTATTGGGCCTTTTTGGCGCCTGCAGAGCCCAAACAGCATGCCCGTTTGGTTGAAAGTAAGATTTACAGGGAACTTTGACATATTTCCACAATTTGCATTTTACCAAATGTGCATATTTAGGTAATTAATTCCCTTTACATACAAGGTAATTGATGTATCCATAAATGTTATGATGAATTTGTACACAGGTCTATTGGAAAATGAAATTTTTATTTTGTACACATCCTTAATTATGGGGAACTGAGATTTTAAGGGCGTCTGTCGGCCCCAAAACAGCAGAAATTTTGTTTGTCATGGGTCATTCAATATTCTGGGGTATCTATGCTTTCATTTAAATATGATTTTGAGTGGTATCTCCCACTTACGTTAGCTTTTGGACCTGTTTGGCGCATGCAGAGCCCAAACAGCATGCCCGTTTTGGTTGAAAGTAAGATTTACAGGGGACTTTGACATTTCCACAATTTGTATTTCACCAAATGTGCATATTTAGGTAATTACATTCCTTTATATACAAGGAAATTGATATATCCATGAATGTTACGATGAAATTGTACACAGGCCTATGAGAAAATGAAATTTTTATTTTGTACACATCCTTATGGGGAAATGAGATTTTTAAGGACATCTGTCGGGCCCAAAACAACAAAAATTTTGTCTGTCNTAACATGTTCCGCCCAAGTGAGATGTTTATCAATATGCATTCCTACAAATGGGGCAACAGATACTTCCTTCAAAATATGATTATTCATTTTGACTGAACCTTTTAGTTCTATTGACATACGTTTAGGCTTGATAACCATGAAATTTGTTTTCTTTAAATTAATTGTTATTCTGTTTGCACAAGATGAGAGATACAATATGTTAATTTCCTTTTCCACTATTCTTTCCATCTCTCGACAAAAAATACTTTATTGTAAACCTTTACGTTGCATGGCTACCCCCTTCCCCTCCCTCGATCCCATATGGAGTCTGATATTCTGCCCGTTCAAATTTGCTAATCTCCAAACTCTTCATCTGTCCTACCCCTCCCCTAGCTTCTGATCATCATCACATTTTTCTCCTCTTCCTATCGTCCCCTCCTCCTCTTCCTCTTCCTCTTCTTCTTCTTCTTCTTCTTCTTCTTCTTCTTCTTCTTCTTCTTCTTCCTCCTCCTCCCCTCCTCCTCCTCCTCCACCTCTTTCTCCTTCTCCTTTTCCTCCTCCTTCTCCCATCCTCCTCCTCCTCCTAATTCCCTCCTCCTCCTCCTCCTCCCCCTCCTCCTCGATCCTCCTCCTCCTTCTTTTCCTCCCCCTCCTCCCCCGATCTTCTTCCTCTCCTTCCTCCTCCTGCACCCTAGCCTCTGATCGTCCCTTCTCTATACAAAAATCGACAAGATTCTGCCAGATTCTCAACACGAGCATATGAGACCCGTCTGTTTAGCAACTGTTTTTTTTATTCGCTCACTAATTGGCGCTCTGAATTATTTATTAAATCGAATGGAATAGTCTTATATGGCCCCAAACCACAGATCTCCACCCCACCCCCCATCCCCGAAAGAAAACCCAGAGGGAATACACAAAACGGATTCTGTACTGAATATATACCATGTATGATGTACAATATATCCTTCAAAAATTTAATCGCATTCCAGAGAACAAACACATGGGATGATGCATGGGAGTTTGACCTGCAGTTCAACAAGGTCCGAACTATGGAGAAAAATACAATGCATGAAGTATATTCACTTACCTCTCTCTGCCGAACATGTCCTCGGTTTAGAGAGAATTATCCTTGTTTCTACACTGAAATACAGGATGATGCTCTATTCTTGAATACAGGTTGAGCGGATGGCTGTGTATCAATTTTAGTCGTGTGGATGAAAGTAAATTGATGTGAAATGCTATAAAGAGACGGGGTGGAACACATTAACAAAGAAGGTTGATTTATAGACGATACATCAATTTTCCATGGTCTTGGATAACTATTTTCCTAAAAGAGATGCCACTCTAGTATGGAGTGGACTCCGAAACGCTTCTTATCTCCATACGTTCAAACTCAACACATGAAGCTGAAATCACAAGTGGCCCTTCCATGAATTTTCCCAGAAATGTGCCGGTTGCAAGAGAAAGTTGTGGGCGGTTAACCTGTCAAAAGTTGCACGAATGACGAATAAATCTACCCAAACGAATAATATACAAAGTGACGTATTATTGACTTTGGCTCCGATAACTCATTTAGGTTTCAAGCATGTCAAAACTACAATTCTCATTGCCATGGCAAAAGACGAAATGGAACATTCTTTCCTCATGCACCTGTACTATAATACGTCCCTTTAATTATGGTCCAATAAGATTCTGTGAAAAAAAAAGTAGTGGAAGCAAGAGTTTCGATTTTATCATCATTATCATTCTTCATCATCGACATAACCGTCATCATCACCTTATTATAAACGTCTTATTATAAATGTTGTCCCCACTCCACACCGCCCCCCCCCCCTCTCTCTCTCCCTCTCTCTCTCTCTCTCTCTCTCTCTCTCTCTCTCGCTCTCTCTCTCTCCATCTCTCTCTCTCTCCCTCTCTACACACACACACACACACACACACACACACACACACACATACATCTCTCCCTCCCTCCATCCAGCCTCCCTCCACCCCCCCCTCTCTCTCTCTCTCTCTCTCTCTCTTTATCTCTCTTGCACCCTTGCTCTCTCTCTCTTTCTTGCCCTGCTTGTATTTTTCTCTCTTCCGTTCTCTAATCCCTGTTGAATAACCATTTTTGTTTACTTCTCATTTCTCCTCTTGCACTCTGGCAATCGATATCTTAAGTGATAAATTATGATATATCCCTTTACGTACGAATGAGATTCTGTGAGAATGTGGTAGAGGCAAATGAGTTTCGATTTTATCATCATCACCATCGTCACCAACAGCATCATTGGCATGATCACCATCATCATCTTCATTATACACACTAAGAAATTAGGGTACAACTTTGCACCCCTAGGGGTACAATCCCATGTAACACCGGGTGAACCATATGGGGTACAAGTTTGAACCCTAAATGTGGGGTGCAATTTTGTACCCCAACCAAGGGTACAAGTTTGTACCCTATTGGAACACATTTGTACCCCAGGGATGCAAAATTGTACCATTAGGGTACAAAATGAGATCTTTAAACAAACCCATATCATCTAAAAGTAGACCCTAATGGTACACTTTTCTACCCTTCTGGAACAAGTTTCTACCTTGGGGGTGCAATATTGTACCCTTAGGGTGCAAAAAAGGNGAATTTGAGAACGTCGTGACGAAGAATCCACATTCTTTCCATTTTAACCCGTGAAAAAGCAGAGACTTTCAGAAATGGTAAGTGAATATCCTTTTGCATTAATTAGTAGATGATCAAGAATTAAATAATGATATACATATGCAGAGGTTTTGTAATTACAAAATAATTCATGTTACAATTAACAGACGCAAGAGAAACGATTGCTTAATAAAATGTGGCCGGTGCATTGAGTTGAATGCCACCCCGGACTTTCGGCGGCTTGATTAGAGTCGTACCGCTGTTGTCGAGACCGCGGGAGGAGCTGTGTAGTTACTTTAGGTTTAGCTTGCTTGTGGGGGGGGGGGGGGGGGGGGAATTAACTGTGTTGTGGGGTATTCTGCAATTAAGCCGGGAGGGGGTTATAGAATAGGCAGTGTATATTACCACACGCGTGCATGTACAAAGTGAATAGGGCTCAATAGTCTTTCATTCCAGACACCATTTGAAAAACTAAAAACCTAATATTTTTATTTTCGTTTTGGGGATTTATTTGGAGGTTTTGACAGAGTTTATGCATAAATATTATTTCAATAGAAATTTCCAAAGAATTCTCATGATTTCACATCACTTCATTCATGAGATACAAGCATTTTAATTTCTCAAAACGTGTGGCTGTATCCGATAAACAAGGTGTAGTAAACGGGCGCCTTTTCCTGCCCGTTTACACAGGGAAATATGGGGACAAACGAAGGAAGGGTAAACTAGTGGGAAACAAGAAATGAACTGGGGGAAACTTAAACTACGTACAACAAAGGCTACTCACCCTATAGCAGGAGTATCCCGGCTTGGCGACGACATAAAATGGGTTTGCTTGCAGAATACTAATTGTCGTCAGTTGTCTACTTAGGAAGGCTACTGTGGCGTGGCTAGAGAAAACGACGTGCTCTGGCCCGATCGGAGAGTTGGAAAGCTTCCTTCCTCCACGAAGTCTCAGGTCACGAATACCAGGGACCCGACGTGAAACCCCAAACCCCGAAATCCATCCGCGGAGCAACAAGATTACTCCGCGTAAGGCAGGTCGGCATGAATATCCCTCCGCCACCCTTGAGGGATAACGCAGAACGGATTATCGTGTGCTCCCCATGGATCATGCACAGACCGATCGGGGCTAACCCGGAAGTAGGAATGGGCAATTACACCACAAAGGGTTTGGATACAGCCACACGCGTGTGACGGTCTACACAGCCTATAGGATAACGCCATAAGTGCACTGTTCAAGCAAATATAAACCAGTTGACACCCGCCACACACTCTCATGTACATGAACAAATATCAATTATCATGCTGTCCTTGAAAAACTCAATTCTTGAGACTTAGGGAACATACAAAACAAAGTCTACTTGACTCATGCCTGCACCTAGAAATTGACATTCACATGCAATCAAAATTGTTTTAGAAATAAATTAAGTCCATCATGCCTGTGTTGCCAAATGCAAACTGATCATAAACTGGCGATATCGTATTTTAAGTCTCCCCCATAAACCTACCACAAATTTTAAAAAATCATTGAATAAAAATAGATGAGTAGCTTGGAAGTTGGATCTCTCCAGAATTTCAGAAAGTCCGAAATTAAAAGATCGTTGTTTTATAACAACTTACTGGTTTCAATTCTTAGGAAGACTAGAATTGGTTAAATTATTTTTTAAGAAACAAATATTCTTTAAAGTGCTAAATTGTTCCAGAACCATGGCTCAAGCAATGTGTATAGAAAATCTGCAACTTTGTCCTGAGAGAGAGAGAGAGAGAGAGAGAGAGAGAGAGAGAGAGAGAGAGGGAGAGAGGGAATTTGAGTTTTATGGCATGTATGATTCAAATTTGAATATTTACGGCAGGAGAACAAGAGAGAAAAAGTAATCTCCCTTTAACATCACCATCCGAAAGATGGTGACAAGCTCGACTTGTATAAAGTATTAGTATTAATCCCTTATTGTGAATCCAGCATAGGTAATCCAGCTGGATCGAGAAACGCTCATGAAATGTCAACAACTTATCATTTTTCATTTTCCCAGGCTGAGAGGAAGCAAGTGAACCGGTACTACCCGCCGGACTTCGATCCGGCAAAACACAAGAGCATCAACAAGTACCGTAACTCCCATCCGCTGAGGGAGAGAGCCAAGAAGCTCAGCCAGGGTATCTTGGTGATCCGATTTGAGATGCCCTACAATATCTGGTGTAGAGGCTGTGGAAATCATGTGGGCATGGGTAAGTATCTAAAGGGAAAATGAAATCTGTTGATCTGAGTTGCAGAAATGCTGGCCAGCCATTGTTGTTTTAGAATTTGGATTATCACTAATCAAAAGGCTGAACAAAATGCTTCCTTTTCATACAATACACCTTTATTTTAACGAAAGGTTTTCACTCAGTCATTCAATTGAGAAATTTAAATTTGCATATATTGCAGGACAAATTAATATTCCATAACAGTTGGCAAGTCTAGTTGGGATTTCATTATGTGAATTGGGATCTAAGTTCTGAATTGCCCCAAAATTTTCATGTTTATATTAGTATTTTCTTCCCAAATTATTGAAGAAAGTTTTTGGATATACTATGAATATAAAGGTTTAAATGCATATTTGCCAAGTTTAATAATTATGTTTTTATAATATACGTAGTTCCCAAAGGATTAGTTACCAGTGTGAATGTTTTTAAATATAAATGGAAACCTACCTTTGATCTCCAACAAAAGAAATATGAATTAAGCATTCAAAGTATATCTGAATTTTCAAACTGTTTGAAATCCTCTAAATTCACAAGAGAATGCATGAAGTCCAACATGTGATATTGAAGATAACATTTCTGATTTCCTATATGCTTTTCCAGGGGTTAGATATAATGCAGAGAAGAAGAAAGTGGGTAACTACTACACCACACCAATCTACCAGTTCAAGATGAAGTGTCACCTGTGTGATAATTATATCGTCATGGAAACTGACCCAAAGAACTTTGACTACGCCATCATCAGCGGGGCTCAGCGCAAGAATCAGAAATGGGACATGGCAGAGAATGAGCAAGTCCTGACAGAAGGTTTGTATATTTGTCGTTTTTCAATTAAACCTAAACCTGACTTTGCGTAAGTCCAGCTTTTATTAGTGGAATACCGGTTAAGTCAATTTATTTTTGAGGATCAAGTCATCCAAAAGATGTTTTCTTCCCATCTTTTAAGTCGCTTCTCCTTATAAACTTATAGCTTTTTTAACATGAATTTGCTTTTGTAGAAGCATCATGACACAAAGGCTTAAATCTGTATTCTTCTAAGCAGATGGTCTGGTTTGAATCCAGACAAGGTAATAATTTTCTTATACAAGAAATTTGTCTATATTTTGCTTCCTGCAACCCAGGTGGTTTCATGGATCCTGGTATGAATTTGCCCAGAAAGACAATGCTTGAAGCTATGCTATAGCCTGGAAATAATTATAATGATCATCTAAGTATTTCCATAGAAAATTCAATATCTTAAAATTCACAGATGATGAATTAGCATGATATTATTTTTAATATCCAGACAGAGAAGCTGTGAAGAAGTTATCCCGTGATGCGATGTACAAGCTCGAGCATGGAGTGGATGATACAAAGAAACTCAAGAAGGCCGCTCCATCCCTCTCCAAGATCGCTGAGATCCAGTCAGCCAAGAAAGACGACTACGCTCAGAACCAGGCTCTCAGGAAGAAGTTTAGGGTGAGATAATGCTTTGTGTACAGAATACATATTTCTCATGGAGCAAAAAAATACTTTTTAACAGTTAAATTAGACTTATCGGACCAATTGGAAATTGTTTATTAATTGTCTCTTAGAAGAAAATTTGTATTCATTGTAGTCTGTGAAGATGATGCTTTGAATGTTATTGAAGATTGAGAAATGTCTTTTGAAGTAGTTGTTCACGATCAACTACTGTAAAGGCCAATATATTAGAATGCACAAATTTTAGTGCAGTCACTGAATTTCAGACATATTTACATTTTTGTCTTTTTGTTTTACCTGTTTTTATAAACATTATTGTACATAAGTCTATGGGCATTCTAATGACTAAAATTTTAGCAAATTTGTGGTCTTAAAATTCGCAAAAATAAAACCCCAGTGAAAATTTCAGCTGTTACTTTACATGAGTACCATGGATGTTAATGAAATTATACTTTTCTTTTTACTCCTTTCCTTTATTAGACGAAGAAGAAGGAGCTTTTAGCTGTAGAGGCCAGTGATAAGGCTCTCTTATCAAAATCATCACTGGAGATAGATCTTGTTCCAGAAACGGATGATGACAAGAAGTTAGCTTCCCTCATGAAGTA
>BQKZ01000950.1:0-34050 GCA_036244855.1 Temnopleurus reevesii
CAAGTTCTTGGATCAAAACCCCATTGATACACACTTAGCTTGGGTATTTATTGAACCTTATTGCTGCACTATTACTGAGGGCATGCATCAAAATAGTGTGGACGCACTCTTTGCAAGGGCTCGTATAAAACCTTAGGGCACGTTCTTGCCACATACTGTATCAAAATCCTATGTGTGTACTCTCAGGAAGGGCTTGTATCAAAATCCTCGGGTGCACTCTAAATAGATGGCTTGTTTCCAAACTGTACAGTCAGTGTAAGAATGGGTCTATAGCAAAACCCTATAGGAACACTCTTAGCAAGGGTATATATTAGAGGCCTATTGGCATGCTCTCAATTAGGGCTGAATTCCATGCCCTATCAAAGAAATTAGCTCCTGGGAGGTGTTTCATCAGGATAAGAAAGACTTTACGCACGACTTTACGTTCGACTGGTATTCCTTCTTGCGCGTAATCATTCATAATATCACGCGCATTCAGCGCAAGAAGGGGTACCAGTCGAACGTAAATTTGTGTGTAAAGTCGTTCTTATCTTGGTGAAACACCTCCTTGTGCTGTGTTTGAATGCAGGATTATAGTAATGATACATAACATTTACTAGGCGCTTATTACCCAGTAAATTAAGTGAAGAAAAAGAGGAGAAAAAAATAGTACACTGGTATCAATGCCGATTAATTAAATATATTGTAATATAAATATGGTGTGCACCTCCACTGACTGACCCACAACTGCATCTATGAGTTAAACCAAAGAAATTGTTAAAATGGACAATGAATTCCTATTTCATCAACAGAGGAATATTCTGTATTTTTAAAAATCTTTCATAATGTGGGAATAATGAAGAAATGCAAGAAATTGCTTTTTTTCTGAAGCAACAAAATATATATGCAGAGATAATACAAAAAATGTTCCATCTGAAGTAAAGATTCACTTGTAAATTATATATTTTGGATTGTTCTTTATACAATCTTTTTTTAAGTTGGCAGGTAGTTTGATTATTCTGATAGTTCTAATATGTATAAAGAAATTACAATAAAGATCATGTTTCACAGAGAGATGTGAATAATGGAATATTTGTAGAGAGCCAAAGGCTCAGAATATAAAATGGCAAATTTGATTTAGGATGTAATTCTATACATAGCATAAATCTTTGTTTATTTAAGAAATCAAGCAAATCAAGTTACTAACAGCTATGTAGAAATTGCAAGTATTTTACATTATCAGATATCAGAAGATATTAAAAGATAAGAAAATGCAGACATAAAGAGCAAATAGGAGTTTAGAGAAATAAATTTCAGATTAGCAGACATACTCATTTAAAGACAGATATATGATGAAATATCACATTCGTTCAGCAAAATTTACATTCATTTTTGCAAAAAATTATTCTAAAACCAACTTTGGGAAATTATATTTTAAGACATATATTTCCTCTCAGAAGGATATATTCATATCTTCAGTCGACAGCAAGTAAGATTCATTTTTTTTAAAAATCAGTTCACATTAAATAATAAATAGTATGTGTTTTTAATAGAGTATATACATGTTTAAACAGAGTAAATTTTTATAAACAAAACATATTTATGGTGAGAATATGTTTTATAGACAGCATGTAGTTTACTTCATGCCCAGAATCAGTTACACAGGTAATGATTTGTATATTATACATACATGTACAATGGAATGAGAAACACTGACTACAAAGAAAGTAATAGCTTCAAACCGTTCCCTTTTCTTACATTAATATATTCATATCTTTAGAAGATTGATCATAGGCTTCATTTTCAGAATCAGTTCAGATAGTTATCATGTTTACTTAACAGTGTTTGTGATCTAGAATAACAACATGCTAGATCTACACCAAATGAGGATATCTTTTTGAAAGAAAGTTTCCTTTTCCCCAAAATGATATGTTAGTATCTTCAGTCGATAGTATCTTTATTAATCTTTATTTTCAGAATCAATAAAGACTATCATCATAATGTAAAAGAATGCAAAAAAAAACCAAATTTGAAGAAATCATTTTTTTTTTAATCCAGCGTTTTTCTCAGAATAATACGTTCATATCTTCAGTAGACAGCACATAATCTTTTTTTGTCAGAATTGGTTCAGATGGTAATAATTTTCACTCATATTGTGAATTTTGCATGCTTTAGAATGATGGATTATGAAATATAATGAAACTGATTTTTACCTACACTGTTAAAAAGTGGCTTGAAAATAGTCAGATGGAAGCCAAATATAATTTTAGTCAAATTTAACACGTTTCTTTATTGGGTTTGACCGAGTTTCACCAATTTCTTACTGTAAATTAGTAATATACTGACTAGTTCACCAGTTAACATCGACTGACTATTTGTCTAATTATTTTTTAACCTGATCGTTTCAAGAGTGGAAGTAGATTATTCAGGTTTTGAGATATAGAAGAGTTAAGCAAATTTTTATCTTGAGTAGACAGCCTTTTTTTTTTATATATATATCCAGTCTTTTATCATTTAAAGGATAACAAGTTTAACAACACACTTAATGCATGTATATGAATGTTATGATTAATTTAGTCATCAAAGAATGAATCAAGATTAAGAATCATGAACTCCATGTTTTTAACGTTAAGTATACACTCTAATATGGAATCTAGGCACCATGTAGGTCAATAATGATCTCTATTGTTGTCATTAAAGCAATTGTCTCTTATTTCATTGAAATTTGGGAATTTGATAATATTCAATCACGTTTGTAATACTGAGTTATCTTTTCGAGCTATCTTTCTTGGAACTTTGTTACAAATTTTATATCAACATATTTGATCAAAGGGCTAGCTTTCGAGATTAAAGTTTAAGAGTGATCATTTGTTCAAATATCACATCCAAATTGTAACATATTTAGTTTTGGAATTGAAATTTCATGTTCACTAAGATGCCAATTAGTTTTGTTAATTCTTTTGGAGTGATAATTTTACCTGGATTGGTGGAAATTGTCTGCAATGCATACCAGTACTAATGCACGCCCAGAAGCAGCAATCAATATCCATGTTCTTTTAATACTCTGGTTATAGACTCTTCAGCCTGTAATCCAAACTAGTAGAAATGGATTATGTGCATTAAATGATGATATGTGTGTACATAGGCTGGAGATGAGAGTCTATCCAATCCCAGACTCTAGCACTTCACATTAAGGATGTTTGCATGCTGAAATTGCAATATGGAGAACATGCTATGTCTTAACCAAGGAAGGGCTGCTGAGACTGAATACAATACAATTTGTGCCATTTTCCTAAATTCTATGTAATTAATTAGTCACCGGAGACTCAATATTTAGTCATGTGAGACTTCAAGCCATGCGCTAGAGAGAGTACACAAAAACATACCTCTAGAATTATGGTCGTAATTATATAAAGAAAGAAAAACTAAAGTGTTTTTTTTATGTAGAAAAAGATTTTGAGAAAAGTGACCTACTAGCTCAGCCTTCTCTTACCTTTAATTTACTCATGTGAACATAGTCTGTTCTCATATAAATACCCCTTAGAGAAAGAATAGGTTTCAGCAATGTATCTTGTGCAGTACATCCATTCTCAGTTTTACATAGAATGATAGTGCTTGTCTGAACAGGGTCTTTATTCGCACATACCTACATGTACTTGTTTCAGCACTTGTTTCAGTGCGGTATCATGAGCAGTACTCCTATAAGAAAAAAAATTATATCATCCATGTGAACAGGGCTTATACTGACAGAAATACCCCAAAGGATAGCACATGTTTCAGCATGGTATCATGAGCAGTACTCCTCTCAGATAAAGATTATATTTCCTGTGTGAACAGGGCCTATACTCACATAAATACCCCTGATAGAGAGCACATGTTTCAGCGCAATATCATGAGCACAATTCATCTTAGAAAAGAGAATACATTGCTCATGTGAATAGGGTCTATACTCACATAAATACCCCTGAGGGATAGCACATGTTTCAGCGCGGTATCATGAGCACAATTCATCTTAGAAAAGAGAATACATTGCTCATGTGAATAGGGTCTATACTCACATAAATACCCCTGAGGGATAGCACATGTTTCAGCGCGGTATCATGAGCACAATTCATCTTAGAAAAGAGAATACATTGCTCATGTGAATAGGGTCTATACTCACATAAATACCCCTGAGGGATAGCACATGTTTCAGCGCGGTATCATGAGCACAATTCATCTTAGAAAAGAGAATACATTGCTCATGTGAATAGGGTCTATACTCACATAAATACCCCTGAGGGAGAGCACATGTTTCAGCGCGGTATCATGAGCAGTTGGAGCCTGGCAATTGGAGATGGTCCCAATTGGTGTAGTTTGTTGATCTCATATTTAAATGATACTGTGTCTGGAAACAGCGTAATAAAGAAAGTGATTGCCAGCAGGCCTGCGTCTGCGTTTCATTGGAAGAGGATTACCAGAAACCACTCGGTTAAGTGAGATCCTTTGAAGGAAATCAGGGTCATTGAAGATGAATATGATGCTCTTAGAGAGAGGCACTTTGAACTAGATTGACTTATAATGTCGACATATAATGGGATTCTGAGAACCAGAACCAATTATAGTATGAAGAAGAAAGAAAGGATGTGCCATTCACAGTTATTTATGATTTTATTGTCTCCAATGAAATGATTAGTGTTTACTAAGAATGTGATTGGTTGCGATGTATCATATGCAGAGTTATTTACTGTAATGTGAACTTTCAGTGCTCCAAACTAGTGTGGTAGTATTGCATTAATTCTAAAGTAATGTAAATGAAAAAGATAAACAGGTGAAATGTTTAGTGATGTCCTGCCTGCCTGACCTTTTATCAGTGTATGAGAAATGAAAACAAGACTCTACAGGAATTTGAAATTACCACCAGTATACAATCAACCCGCAACACTCGCCAATTCGCACCCATCTAACGGGCACGTATTCACGAAACAGACAACCATGAATAGCTAATTAGGCAATACACCCTTGTGTTTGATCCCTTATTATTCCGTCGCATATATTGTAACCTTTGTAACAGGTACATTTTCTAGCAGTTGAAAGTCCAATCTTTCTCTGGATTTGATTTTTGTTTATGATAAAGTGATATAAATTCATCCTTTATGGCATAACATTATTCACTTCAGAACAGAAACGAACTAAAATATTCAGAGACGATAAATCCCCTAATTTCTCACTTGACTCTCACCATTTTTTATTCGAAAAATACCTGCAACTAATAGAGTGTCGATATGTGAAGAAGATTTGTAATTTCATATTATGCACGGGTCAGGATCACGGAATTTTGTCGACAAGTCAGAGATCGCCTCACCTCATTTTGATGTCGGCGCTCTGATTGGCTAATGCCGCGATTTGACTACAGAAATCGTATCGCCCGGGTGATGACGTCATCTGGTTCCAAGCAATCGCGAACGCAGTAGCTTCATAGACTCTTATGGGTCTACCATAGGAGGCGGCGGAGGGCGCGCGCCGTCTCCTATGGTAGACCCATAAGTGTTTTACTATCGCAACACACGGAATTTCGGGTCAACTGCTAGTAAAATGTCATACTTCCAACCCTTCAAAATCACTTTAAACCCTCGCGACTCTAACTTTTTTCTTGATTGTTTATCTTCCACACTCATCCTCCTTTGAAATTTGAAGACAAAAATAAAATTCAGTTTTTGCACGGGTCAGGATCACGAAAAGAAATCTTATGTTNGGATTCTGAGAACCAGAACCAATTATAGTATGAAGAAGAAAGAAAGGATGTGCCATTCACAGCTATTTATGATTTTATTGTCTCCAATGAAATGATAATCTCTTAGGGAGTATTGCTCAAAAGTTGCAATTGATCGCAAGTTGCAATTGATCGGAACGCGCCAATCAAAATCATTGTTTCTTGCGCATCTTGTTAAATGCACATACCGTGTGCGAATGAAAATGCGCGTTACAAAGTTGCAGGTTCCAAAGTTGCAGTTGATTTGCAGTTGATTTTGAGCAACACCCCATTAGTGCTTGCTAAGAATGTGAATGTGTTCACTCCGATGTGAACTTACAGTGCTCCAATCTAGTTTGGTAGTATTGCATTAATTCTAGAGTAATGTAAATGAAAAAGATAAACAGGTGAAATGTTCAGTGATGTTCTGCCTGTCTGACTTTTCATCAGTGTATGAGAATTGACAGGATTTTGGAATGTTGGCAAAATTCCATGCCAAAACATAGCTGGTGTACATTTTGGAAAAGTTTCATTTAAGTGCAATACTATTAAATCCTTTTTTTACTGAAAGTCATTGTCAGGAAAGTTTCAATAGGATTAAGATTTGAGGTGGACTTTTTAGCTCGTGTCTAGGAAATATGAATCTAGAACTGGAAATTAGAAGAAATATGAGAAGATTAACCAATGGTTAAAATAAATTGTTGGTTTAAAGGTTGTTATATTGGACGTTCCCATTTTTGGCATTGTTATACACTTTAAACTGTGTCATTGCAGTAAAATTTTATTGCCACCAGTATACACCTCTTTTCAAATTTGCTTCTGAGGTTTACAATTGCGTGGGGGAGGAGATAAGGTCGTGATAAAATAATGAAGGAGAGATGGAGAAGAAAGGATGATGGAAATGGGGGCAATAAAAAGGATAGATGGATGGGATGAAGAAAGATAAGTTGAACCAGTCCTGATTGGAACAGGGAAAGGGCAAATAAACACAGATACAAATAAAAAGATTCAGGACGGACAGGAGGAGAAAGAAAGTGAGAAATAAGAATTGAATTTTTCGCCTATGACTTTTGCACGTAGTTTTGATAGAGATTGACAGTGGTATGAGAACCTATTTTATGTGATGAATATGTGAGGACAAACATGGTCGAGATGAATGATCAGGCTTTGCTCTCTCAGACAATATGTTTTGCTAGAGAAATTGGTCCATCCAATTATATTTGTTGGAGGTTGGAATGATAGAAGTGGCAGGAACATGTCAGTTTGAGTATCTACACAAATGGAGCAAAGTTCTTAGCAAAGTGACAATGTCATGAATTAATTCCAAACACTTACGTCACATGGCTCAGTGTTCTTTTTTGCCTGTTTTTCCGTAATGATTTTTCTTCCCAACAAGCGTACCTAGAGTAATAGTATGCTCTATTTATTTGTTGTTGCCTGTTATTCATAACTCCAACTCAAGCAGCATTCTTCTACCTTTCTACCTTTCCTCCAACTTTCCTTAACTATTATCTACTGCATCTTAAGCATCCACCAGGATGGATTTAGTGCATTATTATTATTATTATTTAAGACGCATCTTTTATTGTTTATTGTATTGTCATATACACACTACACAAATATAAACCCAATACAGCATCATTTTTACTCGCAAATTTAAGAATGTACTAAGTCTGATAGATGCTTGATGTTATTCTCCATGCAGCTGCTACAGATGTTGTCCATTCTATGTAGTTTCTGAGGCAACATCCCTTGGGCAGTGCTTCTCTAGTTTCGTTGAAGCAGAGAGTCTACACTATGTTTCTATAGTAGAAAACAAAATTAGCCTGATGATAAGCGTTTGACTTAATAACTCACTATGATGGAGATTGTATTTCAGAATGAACCATTAAGTGCGGTCCTAATCAAAACCCTAATGAAAGGGTAATAAATATAGTCTTTATGGTATTTTTTAGCTCCTTGATTAGATGGCGGCTTTATTTTGAGAGCTTTACATTAGCAATGGTGTCAAAGTCCCGACCATAAATCCATTCTTATTCCATCCCGATGGCTTTCTCTTAATAACCTTTGAAAAAGGAGTGAAGCGTAAAGCCTGTTTTTCCTCTATTGCTAATTAAAAGATGCTTTGTTCATGCAAATAGTGAACTGTTCAAACAATTCATTATTTTTTTTTCTTTGCTTTGTTCTGTGAGTCAGATGGTGGCAATGACAATGATTTTTCATTATGCTTTGTGTGATCCTTGTAACTATAAGTGCTTCAGTAAAATGCATGCACAGTCAAATTATTATTACTTTATAAAACAGGTTTAAGAATTCATTCTAAGATTAGAAAACTGATCATTCAAGGAATTAAAATGCATTTTGAATATTCATCTTGATTAAAAATAACTGAAGAGTTGAGATTTATATGTAATACTTGCTATAATAGTGATCTTTAAAAAGAAAATTCCAAGTACTTAGTGTCTTGCTATATTTGAATCCTTACCACACAGAGCCATAATCCATAATGCTCTGGATTTTGTTTTATGTTTTCTTCCATAAAAAAAAAACAAAATCATACATTTTCATCATAACACCACCACAAATGCTCAAAATATCAAAATAAAAATTATAGCATATTTGGTAGACTTTGTGATCAAGACAGTTTTGGTCAACTGTCTTGAAATTCAACCTCATTTCAAATACAGATATTTCAAAGTTTTGTTTGATAAATATAAATATGCTACATGTCAGACCAATTTTTCTCTCTCACAACACAAGCGAGGATGTTTTCTGTGATATACATGTAGATCCTCAGGATCATGAAAGACTTATAATGTATGCAGTGATTATTTTAAAAGGGTACTGGATGGATAATCATTAAAAAAATAATCTCAAACCATCTCTTTTCCAAGAAACGATTTGTCAGAAGTTTAAGCAATTAAGCAAGCTACACCTTATCAAAGCACAAGATATATAGGACTGGGGTCATTTCAAAGAAGCTAAGTATTTAGAATAGATGCCCAAGGATCTCATTGCTTTAACAGGAAAATTTCTCATTTACTAATATGATGCTATGAAGCTATCACATGTAAACATACAAATTCTAACCAGATTGATATATATATATATATCTATAAGCTTTTCATTGGTTCTCTGTTCTCAGATACCAATTGCAAGAAATCGATTGCATCAATGTCTAAACATTAAGCAATCAAGCAAGATGCACCTTATCAAAGCACAAGATACAGGACCGAGGTCATTTCAAAGAAACTTAGTTGCCCAAGGATCTCATCGCTTTAACAGGGATCCCCCAGTTACAAATTCTTCATTTCTTAATAGGATATTTCATTGAAATCATATTGGATTTATTCGTATATAGCCACTAACTTTTTTAAAAAATATACAAATTTGAAAAGGATTGATGTATACTGTTAAAGCCATCATTTTAGCACACATAAATTTGGTGAATTCATTGAATTTCAGACAAGTTCACTTATAACTTCTTTTTTTTTTTTTTACTAAGTTGTTCTTTTCAAGATTTGAAAGATTAGTGTACACAAGTGAATTGGCATTCTAATGAGGGAAAATTTTAACGAATTCATGGTTGCAAAATTCACAAAAATAAAGCCCCAGCAAAAATTTCAGTGGCATCAATGGCATCAGTGTCTTAATATTGAGCAATCAAGCAAGCTACACCTTATCAAAGTACAATATATAGGACTGAGGTCATTTCAAAAAGCAAAGTCAATCAGGGTTTGTCTCTCAGCATGTCAGGGGAGAGCCTTGACCTCTAACTGAATATTTGAATGGAAGAAGGACCTAAGTCCAAGATTCTGTTTAAACTAAGTGATACATGAGAAGTTACTGCTAACAAAATGATTAATCATGTTTGTTAAAGACAGGTCCAAGTACTCAAAATATCACTTGTGAACCAAAACTGGGCAAACTTCTAGAAAAGTTCTAGACTTGGGCCCTTCTTTCAGTCATATACAAATGTAGCCAACATTTTACTTGGCATTATGAGTGATAATATCTCACTCCACAATGTCTTTCCACTCCACAATGCACAAGTAGCATTGTCTGGTGACAATGTCTCAAGGAAGATATTCTTACATTTTCACATTCTTTCACACATTGTGAACAATGATGAATTTGTTTTCATCGTGTCAAACGTAAACAAAGATACCATCAATGCTTCCTTCCATCTATGTGGTTATTTGTGTTTTTTACTCGGAAGTATGTAGAAAATTTACAACTTACAATTTGTATTTTTGAGAGTACAACTTGCTCTAAAAATTGCCTCTGACATTGTCCTGGTAATTCTATATTCATACAGCATCCTTGTTTAATACACGTAGTTGCCGCAAAGAGCAAAGAATTGAAAGCGTGAAATGTTATGAAGATTCTAATCTTATCAATAAGTTTTGAAATGGACTTATGCCTGTCTTTCAATCAGCTTTTCACTTGTTAATGTTAGACATCTTTCATCCTATGTTATCATCTTACATGCTTTATGCCACCAGAACCCAGGTGTAGTGTGTTGACCTTTCTTACCCTCATCCAAAGGTTTAGGTCCTCAGTAAATCATTATGCACATCTATACACATTGCATCTTTTATAATGGGAGATGATAAACTTAGATCAGTTATCGGGCAAGAATTCCCTAAAAGGCAAAGTGCTCCTACTCTGTCCTGAATTTATCATTAATTTAGCTTAGCATCACCCGATTCCATGCACAATGCATGATAATATGCATATTGTACATCATAGTTCATCAGTACGGTCCAGATTTCCTGTCGCATGGCTTAATGAAAATGGAAAGAGAACAGAGCCACTTGAAGCATAGTGCGCATAACCTATGGTGTATTGATATGAAGCTATTTTTGCACTGTTGGCATTCATCTGGTCTGCTGGTATAATGCACTCAGTTTTTTGCTAATATAATTTTCATTAATAAAGGCATTTGTGATACCAAAATTGAAACATAAAAATTGATTTTTTTTGCGAAGAATGTTACAATATATCACATTTCTTTTTTCATTCATTTCATCAAATACAGTAATTTGTAACAATACAATGAGCAGGAAAATCTCTCTTAAAATAGTATTACTTACAAATGAAAAGGCTGAAAAAAAGCTTGATGTGTGATGTTGAATATTGTGAATTAAATATTAAATAATTAGAAACTCGCTCTATTCATTGATGGCATTTTTTTTCAGCTTCTGGACTTTAGGAATATAATTAAAATCCATTAAAGTACTATTCTATTGTGTTGATCAGAAATGATTTACATTTCAAAAGTTTATTTGTCATCCATACTCTATTCTTACTTAACAATATAGTAGTGAATGTACTTTCTAAAGAATTCTTTGCTACATGATGAATATGTGCAAGGCCTTGCTTATCAAAGTTTGATTCATGAAAATAATTCACTTTCATAAGTCAGATATAAAGAAATATTAAATTTTATCATATTGCAATAAATGAAAAAGAACACTTTGGTTGTATAGAGTTAGCTACTAGCAATGTTTTCAATAAAATCACATTGAACTTTTGACGTTAGCTTTGAAAGGAGGTTTCCAGATGAGATACATTGATATAGGATGACATGATATGGATGATAACAGAAGGAATTGTCTTTAATCTATTTCACGCACTGAGGAAGTATGAGGTCTTTCAACTTTTTGGTTATTAATCCGTCTGCTCGGAGTGTGAAAAAGATCCATTCTACGGGGAGAGAATCGACGATAATGACATACTTGATTGATGCTCAGTGTCATAACTCTTAACTACTCTTCTGAATAATCTATGACATCTTACAGGCACAAACACACACCACTGTGCATTGAGCTTTGGTTGCATCGCCTTGCTTAATTGACTCAACCCACACTTTCACAACTGAATAGACTTAGAAATGATGTCACAAAGAATAAATGGAGAAAAATATGATCATTGGAACTGCTGAGTTCACAGGATCACTGTTAGGTTATTTCAATGACGTATTTGAACAGTTGTACAATCTAATGATGTCAGAGATATGTGAGAGAGATTTAAGATGATCAAGAGACTTTGGTTGTAAGCATTATTACAGTTAAGATTTACACCATTAAGTGAATTGAATTAGATTTGAGTCATGTCTACAATCTTTTTCTCAATCTTATTTGAATTATGTATTCTGTAATTTGAATAAACTACAGATTAAGATTTTAATCCACCACTAATATGTGTTAGACATCCCATGTTTGCATTCATTCACAAATGAATAAACATGGCAGACATCATCGTACAGATTTCTAGGTTGGGTGGTAGAGTAATTCTACATTAACTGAAGTGCATCATTTCTTTTTCTATGAATGCACCATAACATGTAATTAAAACGACGGTACACCAGAGGTATCAAATAGTCCACCATGGCTTATATTTTTATTGAGCGATGTAAGGATTTATTGGAAAACTTGTGAAAAATTTGTCTAAGATCCAGAATTTTAAGAATCTTTAACAAAGTATCTAAAGCATATCTTTGGTTTAATGATATCCAAGTATGTGATGATAGTTAGGCTGATGAATTAGGCCGATGATAAATTACCTAGCTTTACACGGGCCTGGATCCTACACCCGTCTAATGATGAACATTGTAATGAATACCTCCATCTATGTGACCTTTACCTGAGTTGCGTATTACCCACCGATCCCCTTGGCGTCTGAGCTCTGCGACTAAGCTCTGCGCAGTGTGAAAAGGAAATTATCTGATGATGAGGATTTAATCATCAGGATCACTGTTTGCACTGATCTTATGCCGTGTTTGCCAACACCAGGGCATAGAGAATGCACTCCTCCTATCGCACGGCCCTGCCATTGATTTTCAAGGCGGGTTTGAAGACAGTGGGTGTCGGATGGTGAGATGTAGATGGAGTACCTAGCATGCATCCTTTCCTAAGGCGATCACCAAGATTAACTTACAGTGTTGCTAGAGTCAGAGGATAAGGGGTGTTATTGGCGAGTAATTTGTGGGAAATCCGTATCGTCTATCAATTGTAAACATCCCAGATATTGAAAACCCCTTTCATCATTTATTTATGGGAACTAGATTGAATTCTTGCACAGGAGCGCATTTCTTTTAAAAGCAAATAATATCTGTGCAGAATGTTAAATTAATTTTTTTAGCTCATTTGGCCATTCCATCTCTTTCATTGAATCTGAAATTATGTGTTTTTTCCCTCAGTGGCACTCTCAGGGTGCCTAATTCTTGTTGATGTATTTCAATGGTCCAGAAAAAAATACACATATTATGCAGGCATACTTCTTTTTATGCAACAATTGAAAGCCCTTGGAGTAGTTCATAGGCCAATTGTCAAATAATAATAGAGAGTGTTTGCAAGCTACTCATAAATACAAAAATGATGTAAGGCCAGTTTTACCTGTATCTTTCACAACACCAATTTTTTCTTTAGTCATATATAACAAACTCTAACTGATTTATTATTCATATTTTTGTGATAATGGCTTGCAGGGCACGGATTCATCACATTAATAACCATTCTGTAGATCGCAAGATGCAGAAAATAGATATAGCCATGACAGTTTGTTAAAAATACTGTCCCGTTACGTGTCATGTGCATGGTACAACCAGCCCAAGAGTTCGATTAATGGTGCCAATGTTTGAATTTATGATTTACATTAGAGGGAATATTGTCATCTTATTTCTGGAAGTGGATCCTGTTGTCTTTAATTGACGATAATTTGACAGACAATTATTATGATGCTTTTTCATTTAAAAAAAAATATAATTTGAGATGGCTTCTCAAAATTTTAATTACATTTTACAGGGTACCAATATAAACCATCTGAAAATTTGCCAAAGTCGTATTTGCTAAATAAAATCAGTAAAGTAGGATAAAAGAGAAACACAGTTTCCTGAAGACTGAACAGCGCAAAAACTTCTGAAAGTACCAGTAGTATGACAAATTAATTGATTTAAAAAAAATTATGTCAATGATGAGATGTTTTACCTGTTTTTCTGTTCTCTTTAAAACAAACCTAAATTTGGAATATGATAATGACAAGACACCTTTTGTTACACAAGCTTCCTAAATGCTTGTATTGTACTAAATGTTTTAAATGCATGCGTTGAGTTGAGCTCTCTCCCTCTCTTTCCAAACCCCCTCCTCTCTCTCTCTCGCTCCTTTTCTCTGTTTCTCTTTCTTTCACTTACTATCTTCCTCTCTCTCTCTATCTCTCTTTTTATCTATCTATTTATCTATCTATCTTTTTTCTCTCTCTTTTCTCTCTATTTCTCTCTCTTTCTTTTTTTTTTCTTTTTCTCTCTATCTTTCTCTCTTATCCTCTATCTTTCTATCTCTCTCTCTCTCCCTCTCTCTCTCTCTCCCTCTCTCTCTCCCTCTCTCTCTCTCCCTCCTTCTCATCATACTTTGATGACCACTGTTTTATGTATCTGTTTGTCTCCATCTTGTTTCAGATCAATGATGGTGCTGGTCCCTGGTGGCCGTTCATTTATTTTGTAAGTCTGATCATCATCGGATCGTTCTTCGTTCTCAATTTGGTTCTTGGAGTCCTCAGTGGGTAAGTCACTCTCAATTACTTTCAATCTACTTTCACTTCGTGAAGGTATAGATAAATTTTAGGAGAGGTGTCACTTCACAGATTTAATAAATTTGTGAGCTGCACTAAAAAAAATATTCACGTAATACAGGCTTTCAACAACAGTATGTTCACAATTTCTTTGAATAAAATCAACCCAGAAATGGCTTTTTATCGCAACCGAAAAAATAGCACCTTGCACTGTCTTTATTTGCCAGCACTCTAGCTCATGAAAGCAGCAGGGTCCAACGTATGTTTACTTGTCTTGTCTTTCCGTATACGCCCACAATCAACACTGATTATTACAGCATTTGTGTATGTTAATCAATTTATGAACACATCGGCTTATTTCACATAAGTTTCTTTAATCCATCCATTTCCGTTTTAGGCCTTTTAGATTCAGGGAGTAAAAAGTGAGTAGAAAATAGCAAATAATTGTACCAAAGTCATCTGATAATGGAAGAAATTTAGCTTGGAAAAGGCAGCCACCAGCACATGCACCCTTAAATCCTATTAAAACTTTATAATACACATGATTGTGGAATGGTGACGAAAGTAATCATTGCTATTTTACAGTGCACCTTTGATGTTTAAAAAAAATTGAAGTAAAGATATGAATATCTTCTGTTCAAAGAGTAACTTGATTAAAGATCTGAATTTTATTTCAAATTGTAGACACTTAGTAAATGAGATATCAGATAGGATACATTGGTCCTTCAAATTAGTTTGCTCACATAATTCAAGCCCTTGATGTAATTAAATACTAAAACTAGGTATAAGACTGAGTAAATTGAGTCCCAAGGTACTCCAACAAACTAAATAGTTGATACAAAACCTGTGATGTTATTTATCTCTTTCTTTAATTGCTTACCACCAGTCTATATATTGTTACCTCTCAAATTTCACAAGCTATAATGATAAGAATGTGATCATATTGTCACACATTTGAAATCACAGCAACGTATAAGTATCTACATATATTCACGTTCATGATATTAAGCATATGTTTGAACTGGGTCCAGTCCCTTAATGCCCCATAAGAGAATTGTGAGGTTGCACTTAAATGCCATTTTGAAAGAAAAATAATTGATTGGTTGAAAAAAAAAGATTAGTTTTAAAACCTTTTTAAAGCACAATTTACACAATAATGAAATATTAACTTGAAGGGAATATATGGCTTAAAAACATCTGAGAATTACCTATGTTTTATTTTACATCTCTATCTATATAGTTTTATTGTAATTTTCTAGTTTGAGTGAGAAAAAAAAATCAGGTCCGACCATTTTTAGAGGGTTTAATGGTTGACGGCAACTAAATGCGGTTAATTTTGGAAATAGGTATATAATGCATGTGAATATAAACGTATCCATTTTGTATGAGAGAGGGGGTGTTGTTCAAAATCAACTGCAAATCAACTGGAACTTGGCAAATTGTAAAGCAAAGTTTCATTTGCGCACAGTATGCGCATTTAACAAGATGCGCATAAAACAATGATTTGATTGGCACGTTCTGATCAACTGCAACTTGCAATCAATTGTAACTATCGAACAAAACTCCCTTAGCGTCGTATTTTGACTCATAACTCATCAATTATGTAAAAAAACTACATCTTGTCTTTGCTAGAATCAATTGTTACAAAGTAGCTTTATCATTTTCAATACTTTTTTGTCCATATATTTTGTTTCCAGAAATTGTTCTTGACTGAGCTAGTTTTAAAAAGAGATCATTAAACACTGAAAAAGTCAAAAGGATTACTGAGCTAATCTAATTCAAATTCATTAGATCCACCTACAGGCTAATCAAAACCAAGGAAATCATTGGAAAAAGCTTATAATGTCTACAGATCCTTTCCCCTGAATGTCACTTGCCTTATCAAAATGTCATCAAGTTGACATCTGAGGGGGTTTCTATTTATTTTCATTTTGTTTGCTAACTTACATACCATATAGAATATCACAAATATAGATAAAGCCATTATATTCAGACAGACACCCACCACCATTTATGTCATATTTAGGTCAAATATGTTTTTTTTTTTTTTTTTTTTATCTTTCTTCATATGTAACTAGATTACTTCATAGAATGAATGCAATTTAATTAATTCTTTATCTGAACTTATTTGTAGAGGTGTGCAGTCAAGTAATTGCTCCAAAATGCCCAGATGATATGTTTGTACTGTCTTTGTGAATTGCAGTATCTAGTAAATATTGTATTTCTCTGGGACAGTAACTTAGTCCGCCTTCTATGTAGCCATTTTTATGGCAGTGGACACTACTAAACCCATTCCTGCTCATCAAGTGCTTAATCTGTGGTTTCATTGGCCTTCACCAAGGCATAAGATTTCAATCTTCAACAATTGATAAAAGAAATAATTTTTTTTCGTATGACAGATTTATCTATGTTTAAATGACTCATAAAATATCTATAATCATTTTGGTCATTTGTATACGTAGAGCTGACAAAGATTTTTTAAATACTTTTGCACTGATCCTTTTTTTAAATTACTTTTGGGCTTAGCTGGGAAAGGTCATTCAAATGTATTGAAAAAGCTTGATATATCAAGAAATGACACTCACTTGTCTTTAAAAGGCAACTTTGTATTGTGAAAGGCACACACTCTGCATGGAAATATTCTACAAATAATGACACATTAATTCCCTCGATAAATTATACATTCTGCTCTTATTTATGAGAATGGGAAATGAAGGTCATAAAATTTCATCCGTATTCTGTTGAAAATTATTCTGCAAGGTAGACATTTTAAAATCTGAGTGGGAATCTAATCAATCAGAATTCAAAATACCTGCACAGATTTTAAAGATTGACAGCACACATTGTGCAATCATAATGATTAGGTAGAGCTGAGAATGATTGTAGCATTTTTTTTCAATCTCGGTATATGATCTATGCCATGACTTTTAGGGCCAATTTAATCAGGAAAGTGATTACGTGGTCTATATACCTGGGCATGTCACCTAGTTTGGAGTGAACCCTCATACTACATAGCTTTTAGTATTGATCAATGTATTTCCATTAAATATAATCCTACACTCTATTAGAATAAAAAGGATTTCTCCCACATAAGATAAGAAATAGAATTTGGATAACTTTAACAATGTAAGTGGTGATTTTTTTCTTTCAAAATCATTGGTATTCCGGCTTTAAGAAAAAGCAATTCTTACAAATAATCAGAATTTTATAGATCACATTATACAAAGTCAAAATCATTTGACATGATTGTAGACCAACGTTCATTGGGAAGCACTACACAAAAACTGATCAGTTTATTAGTCACATGATTATAATTGATGCATGGAAGCTATAAATGTTGCAGCATTTTCTTACCAAAAAGTGAATGAAGAAGATAATAGTACACATAGGATTAATCATATATATTCAATTAAAATAATGTGACAATAAATGTAAGGAATTATTTTTGCATAATATGAGTTTCTTGCTATCTTCATAAGATATGAACTTAGTCTCTTTTTCTGCAATCTCTAGATGAATATGAATAATGATATTGCAATTTATATAGCACCAAATCTATTCTGTGAAATGCTCAAGGCGCATTCAAGAAATAGAGACTTCAAGAGATAGAGACTGTAAATATGCAAAATATATGTTTTTGCACGCAAGGATGGAGGTGACATAAACCACTTAAGCGCTTTGTACCATATATTTTGAAAAGGCGCTATATAAGAACTTTTTTGTATTGTATTGTATTGAACCTTAAATGATTTTTCACCTCAGAATTTCTTTTTTCTCATAATGTTTTATCACTTTGATGCAGCATAAACAAAATTTGCTCGTTTGATTGGTTCTTAATATGGATAATTAACATTACTTTATACAAGTTTCTATTGTAACTAAGGTACACTTGATATTATGTTATTTTTATCAAAGAATTTTAAAAATATTTATCAGCAGTAGTGGTTAGTTATGTCACACTTGCAAGATGATATCAAAGCAACATTAGAATTGTTTAAAACAAAAACTTGGTCTGCGTTTAGCCACAATTCGGCTTGAATAGCTGATAAAGGATATTAAAGCAAACAGTCAATCATGTGATAAACAAGTAAAACTCTGCTTGGGAGATATCAAACAGATTCCTCCCACACCTTCAAACCATGTCTTATCATGTTGTAGTCCGATGCGTGACATAGTTAGAGATGTACCTCATCAGTGTTAAGTTACCTATTTAGCCCGTAGCCAGGAAACATTGGGCTATCCTTCACCAACTGGTATAAGAAGATATGTGAGCTTGCATAATGTCATCATGTTTAAATTTCTAAGGTCCTGATGATTGGAGTTAAAGGAAAGGACAGTGGTATATAATTACATAATCCACCAAGGATGCACCTAAAGATGGCCTGACCCTTTTTTTTTCTTTTTTTTTTTTGACTCTTTCAAAGCAAAGGCCAATTTTTAATCTAATGAATAATTGATAACCTCCTGTACCAAACCCACTGTTGATACATTCTTGGTCCACTTTAAAACAAAACTGAAGCATACCATTAAACAGTTAATAGGAGAGTGGACATTGTGGAATATAATCATGATTTTTTTTCTCCAAAGAAGTTCCCTTAGTAGACAAAAGTGCCATTTCTAGAAGTGGCAATAACATGGAATGCATCAACACCCTAGTCTTATATCGGTAATTTAACAGAATTGTAGGCTTGAGAACAAGCCCCGTTCATGTCTTTTGGATTATGACTTTGAATAATTACTGTCAAGAATAAATAATTTCTGAATGATGTATGTATGTAAAACTACCTATATATCTCTCTCTCTCTCTCTCTTTCTCTCTCTCTCTCTCTCTCCCTCTCTGTTGCTCTCTCTTTCTTCATCCTGTTTGGTATATGAAATGATGAATACAATTATATCAACCTTTGGAAACCTTCATCATTCTAGAAACCTTCATCTTGTAACACTCATTAATAAGCAATTTGAATAAAGAAATATGAGGAACTCATTTTTCAGCTTTTATTTTATAGGAAAAAAGTGAATTTTGTATGAGAATTATTTACTGGTTAATATGATTTGAAAAAAAAATCATTAATAGGATTTTTTTTTAACTTTTACGAAATGTCTTAGAAAATCTGAGCTAATAAGATCATGATTTTTTTTTCTTCAAAGAGGTTCCCTTAGTAGACAGAAGTGCCATTTCTACAAGTGACAATAACCTGATAGGTGAAGAGTCTCTGTGGTACATTACTTTGCCCTGCTTGACACATTCCCCCTCATATTGATACTCGTCATGTCATAACAAACTTTGACAGGTACAGATCAAAGGAAATGAATTCTGCCCAGTCACGTCTCCTAGCTGATAATATCGATATATCAACTTTTCATCCCCTGTTCTTACATCAACTTTATTACAGTCGACTGGCTGAAACGTTGCTTTGATAAGCGCGCCGAGCATCTTTTGTAATTCTTTGCCCGCTTCTTTTCCCCCCATAGGGAATTCTCCAAGGAGAGAGAAAAGGCCAAAGCACGCGGAGCCTTCCAGAAGCTGAGAGAGAAACAACAGATAGAGGAGGATCTTCGAGGATACTTAGACTGGATCACACAAGCAGGTAATGCTTGGTTGCCATGGTAATGGCCAATTTGCAGAAGCGAATGCATCTCATCTCCACTGTTCTGCTGAAGATGAAATTGCAAAATTATGGAATTGTATTATCCGCTGTATTTAAAGGAAGCACAGTTAAGAATAAACTGGTTCTTTTTGTGCATCTAAATTTCACATACCCAGTGACAGTGCGTATTAATGTGTGAGTGGTTTGTTGTATCTGGTAAACTGATATCATGTAATATTTGAAGCCATTTTTTTGGAGTATTTGTGTATGACATTGACCGTTGACCAATATCCTCTCATGTATTTTTCATAAAACTAATTCTTGTCTTTGCTTCCATTAACGAATATTGCAGAGCCATCAAAACAGTACTTTCAGCTTTGTAAACCTTTTAATACTATAATATTAGGGGTGATGTAAGGCCATTGGAAATATATGATATGATAAAAAAGGCTCTTGAAGCATTTTGATAATGATGATAATAATTCATATTTCTAATCATGTTTAAATAAGAAAATATTATCCAACAATGATTAAATGACAGTTCTAAAGATGTGAAGAAATGTGCATTTTAGAGCCCTCTTGATCCTTCTTGAAGGTTGCAAATAATGAACATATTACAATGGCAAATTATTTCCAGTACTTTGAAGCTTTAGAAAAATTCCTTTTTTTACCTTTGTGCATAGATAGAAATAATAGCTCCCCCTGTATCCCTCTCTATCTCTCTTGTGTATCATATAATTCCATTTGCGTATATTATATATCATTTCAGAGGATATTGATCCAGATAACGACAGTGAGCAAAACCAAGGTCCACCCAAACATGGTGAGTGTGAACACATGACTTGTTTCTCTTTCATCTGTTTCCATCTCATGTAACAGATAATCCATTCTCTCTCCCATGTTATATCATGATCATTCTAGTGGGTTGTGTGATATTACATTTTCTAATTGCAGTGATTTGAACATTTTACTTCCATATTCTCTCCTATTCATGGGTTAAGACTAATCAAATTTTGATTAATTTTGATTTGGGTGTATTTTTTTAAATTTATTATTAACTTCATTTTCATGTTTTCAAACAGATAGGTAAAATGTTCCCTAGTATCATCAGTATTGGTTCGCAAATGAATGTAGAACATTTCTTAATTTTCCAACTTGAATATACTGCTGAGAATATGTTCTGATCCAAAGGAAATATTTTAATCATATGATAATAATTAATATTGATATTAATATTAATATTAATCTGTCTTATTCATCCAGCGTAGCTATTTTAGTTTCAAGAAAGTGTCCCAGCGTGCCCTCCAATAAAAGAGTTATTATTACCCCATTATATTGGATTCAGACATGAATCCATACAAAATATGCACATTTATGATTTATTATATACAGGTGTATAACAGTTCGGTTATTAATGCATGGTCATCTTTATTAGTGCATTACTGGGAAAGAGGTGACCAAATATGTCACAAGAATGTGGATTATCAAAATATCATAGAAGATAAGGTGTGCTTTCACAATAATATTTCAAAATAATTGTGAAATCTGTTGCTTGTCAAAATCAAATTCCCTCTAAATGTCCCGCTCCATAGGAAAAGAATATTTCCCTTGCCGATTATGTTGTAAAATGTTTTCAGTTACCGTACAAAATTTTTATTTGTATTGTTTCCAAAATATGTTTCGTAAAATAGAATCCAAAATGAACATGGATCTTTAGACTTGTGAATGATGGCCATATTACATACCTTCATTTTATGTTTACCTTACACACATGGTTGAGGTTCAAATTTCCACTCCGCAATTATTCCAGTGATTCAAATTGATTTGTCATTTGAAAGAGGTTACTGCACACCCAGACAATGCATCTACCCAACCTCAATCTTGTCCCCTTCCAGATGAAATCATGATCCCTCAATCACAAAGTGGTTATGCTTGGTATCTTTTTACCCAAACCTCTTGCATTCAATTTTTCCCCATCAATGACCGAACCCTTTGGCACTGAATACTATCAAATCAAAGCTGGGAAACAACATTGACCGCTGAAATAAGTACAGTTCAGGGTCTTGTAGATTGAGAAAGGAATCATATTATTTTGTGCATGTTTTGAAAACATGCATTCCCTATTTCAAAGGAGTATGTAGATCTATTTCAATATATCTTAGGTTTCAAATATTTATGGTTTGCATGCTCTTATATCCAAAGTATTTACATGCAAATTATGAGGGAATTTGCATAATTTAATGTTTGGTGTAGATATATCACTAAATTATTAAAACTTCCAGTCTGGCTATTCAAAAGATATTTAGTTTATTTTCTGCAATCTTTTACTCCTTACAGACAAGCTGTTTTCCAAAAAGAAGAAAAACAAACAGAAAAAATTGGGTGAATACATTTATATCATAACTAACAATATGGATATTAACATTCTATTAATACTTTCGAGATGGTGATGAACATTAGTGATATATAATACTCAATCAGATTACATTTGTCATCACATAGAACTGTGTGACTAATACTGCTGTTTGCAGTTTTCCTATATAACCTAGATAAATTATAACCCAATATGATATGCATTTTGACAGAGAATAGCCAATAAATGATTGCATATTAACAAATGGATTCCATGCATTAACCCTATAACCCCCACTTAATATATCCTATTATACCCTTGCTGCATTAACCTTCCACCCTGATGACCTTTAACCTTTGACATGCAGTTCTCTGGAAGAGACTTGGTACCTTAAACACCAAAGGTATTGTAAATAAACTGTTGCATGCTTGTGAATAACTGGATGATGTTACAAAGTCTTTCATATGTGCTTTTTAAGCTTCTGATGAAAAATTAATGCAACTTTTAAGTACTTTGATACTTTTTGAATTGTTGAAATTTACTTCTACCCAAAAACATTTTCTTACACTATAGAATTATCATCAATCGTTTGTTGCCCAAATAAATTAGAAATTGTCCTGAATATGTTCATGAGATTGACTGAAAATGAAAACAGATACATGCTCGTATCTGTGTCTCCATTTCGTTTCGTATCTCCATTTGTGTGCTTAGAATGAGATCCAGCTCTTCTTTAACAAAATGGATTGATATTTTTTCATATCAGGGATTTTTATTAAATTCTTTTATTTAAACTTTCTATCAGCAATAAATTTATAGGGATGAACATATGAGCATGTTGCACATGCTTTTGTTTAGCTCTCCCATGAGGGTACTTTACAAATGTTATGGATAATATTATTTATTTATCTACTTTCTTAGAAATGTTGTGTGAGATCATCCTGTCCTAGAATAACCCCTTCTGATTTAGTGTGCATGCTGCATATGTGAAAATAGTTATTTTGTGAATGTCTTCCAATAAATCAGGGTTTCTATCATCATCATCATCACCTCTGTCATGTATAATGCATAGAATTATCCTCTTGAATGCTTTTTCTTTTCTGAACATTCATTGTTTGTACATTCATATTCATCAGAATAAATACCCCATTTCATGTGTGATATTTCATGCTTCAAATCATTTTGCTTAGCATTTCTATTTTTGTTTATTAGATGACTGATTTTACCTTTTAATTTTAGTGGAAGGAAGGGGAGGTAAACTTTGGAGCGTAGTTTCCACCACAGTGGATATTTTTTAAATAAGTTACATTACCACAAATGAATGAGCGATTGAGTAGAGATATACTTTGATTGCACAGAGCAGTTTCCAGCATTACGTGTGCTTGACATTTTCTGCTTACTAGAGACATGCAAATCATGACATTTAGAATAAAGGTAAAAATAATCTGTGGTATCTCCAAGCTCAGTACAATTATCTTCTTTTCTTCAAATATGACCTTCCCGTGTGTCTCATGAGAACAATTCACAGCTATCAGGGAAGCTCAATCTAGCTTTAATATCTTTGTCCCCTGAGACACTTTCATTGTGTCTTACTTGATATTGAATAAACAGATTCAAAGCAGAGATATAATGACTCCTTATGAAATTAGCATTATGTCAGCTAACCCAGGAGAAAAAATATGACAATGTTTAGAAATCTAATGAAGTACAAATCTATTTCAGATTTTTATTTATGATTTACTTGTTTGAATTTTCATTTAAATTTGTCTTATGTTGCAGAATATATGCAAATTTGATATTAATATTCAACTTTAAAGCGAGGCTTGTCTTTGAGGCAGATTATCCATTAATGATACAATCGTGTACACAGAACCATATCAGCAGAGACAAGCTGCTTGTGTCAAAAGGAGAAAGCATTTAAAGAAGCAAACCATTGATTTTTTCCTGGTGTTTATCAAACCACCATACAAACACTGCTCTATTGTATAAAATCATCACCAATGATAACATTAAAATCAAAAATGATAGTGAGTTATTATGCATTTCAAAAGTATGTCAGTGTACTTGTTGCTATGTCAGGACTACTTATATCTATGCAACAGCCCCACATTTATAAACCTACTAACGATACAAGACCCGCTACATGAGGCAAAGTTGGGTGATCTGTCAGAAAGCATATGAGCCAATTTACCCGCTCTAGAATGATGATACACTCCCATTGTAAAGGTTAATTGCAGTGTTGACATCTCTCACATCATTGTATAGTCAGGGCTTATAGAAAGGTCTAAGCAACTTCACAGCTAGGGCAAGTCATTATGTTGTCTCTTCAGAGCAATAAGGCGTTAACTTTGATTATTCAACATAGACTTCATTCAAGTATAGCCAAAGCGAGATTTACAAACAGATGAGTTTTTGACATTTTTTGCAGTTTGTATGAGGTTCATTATGATTAGGTTTTGTATTAGATAAATGTTCCTCTGTTTAATGAAAGACTTCTCTTGAAGAAAACTAACTTGTGTTAATCTAAAACCATGTTCTTTTTATTTTTGTTGTTGCTTGAAATTTCTTAATTAGGGTTAACTAAGTCTCTAGAAATCAGTTACTTTTCCGAATTCTTGTACACCATTATGCACCAACCTGTCTCATAAAAAAACCTTTGTTATCCATTGATATATGCATTAGAAGGAATGGAAAGTAATAAAAAAAAAACTATGATAGGTACAGCATTGTGCATGACACATAAAGCCTAACATGAAATGAGATATGCTAAGAAGTGTTAAACTTAACATCCATAGAGTTTAACACTTCTTAGCAAGCAAATAAATATATAGAAATAGATTTTTAGATTGGCTGATGTGAGGTACAATGGGGCACATTTTAATCTAAAGTAAACAGGTTTTTGTTAGATTACACAAAAAATGTATGCAGCTTCTTGAGTACTTCTTGACTACTGCTCTATATAGGTTGTGTATCTCATTTGAATACACTTGAATCCAATCTGAAGTAATATGATGTAACTGCTCTCGCTTATTGTACTGTTTTATTGCTTTTTTCTGTGCATTTGTGAAAAAAAACATTGTTATTATCATAATATGATTTTGCAAGTGTTTCTTTTGATCATAATTTTCCTTCACGCCCGTCAAGTTTGAGTTCGTTTAACATTTTGCAATGTTTTGTTTTGTTGTGTAAGCTGCAAAATATGTTAAAAATGCTTTGATGTTTTTTCCTATTTCTTTTCTTTCTCTCAGACTGTCAATGTGTGTTTAACATTTGTCTTTGTCTGTCAAGCAATAACATTTGCATTGTATTCTATTCACAGGCTGAAAAATGGAACAAGTGTATGAGGTTGATTTAAAATAGCTGTTTGATGTTTTGTCAATAAGTATTATGCTTTCTTGTGGTAATTAAAGATATTACAAACACTTGATAAAGTACCAGAATCTGAGACGAGAACAAAAAATGGATGGATAGGAAGTTATCTAATCTGAATTGATAGTGTTGCTGCATACAATAAGATATGGCTACATTGAAAAATTACTCAATTTTATTATAAATCCTAGACTACAGCACTGAGAAAAATCACATCTCTAAATATATGATTGAATTTTATACCAATTTCTTATTATATAGAGACTTGTGTCTTTACAAAATGACTGAGAATTTTCATTCCTGCCATTTAACAATATGTATTTTTTTCATTTAGCAGATTATTATCTAATGGAAGATGAAAATGTTGTATTTGTTGGCAATAAGGAATATAAGAGACCCTTTTGTATTATGTGTTTTATCCTTCTATTTTATTTAGATAACTTAAACTATTAAAGAAAAAAAAATTCAAGAAATCATCTATTGGATTTTTATGAAGTAATGCTTCTTATAAGTAACAGTTTTTCCTTTTCTATTTTGTCAAGGGTGATTTAGCTGTAGTACTGAAATTTATTAATGAATTATATACAAAGCAAAATTAAGTATTTGTACACTAATATGTTTACTTTGTACATTCTAAAGAGCTGAAATGTGTTGTTTTAAACAGTTCCAAAGCCTATAAGTGAGTCTGATTCTGATGATAAATCAGAAGAAATGGGTAGCAGTGAAATACCTCAACAGCAATGGATGCAAAAAGAGAGGTAAGTTTAACATTATTTACTTATCAAATAAACATTCAAGTCAATTTTCTTTAAGATTTACATTTCAATTCATTCTGTTTCATGAGTTAGTGATTTAAAAATTGCCTTAATTAATTTGTCAAATGTGTAAAGTTTGCTGAAGAATAAATTATGAGTACCAACTATTGGGTTTGATAATTGTCATTGTTGTATTTATGTCTTGATTATATATGTAATTATCATAAGCTTTAAGTGATCGTTATAACCTTTACAAACTTTGCAAATTATGTTAAGATAAATTATGACCCTTTACTCCTCTTGAAGCACAGGCCATTAAGGACAGACGGCCAGCATTTTATTTACTTGGCTTCTTTCATAATGGCTTCTTTCATAATGGTGACATTAAGACAACAGACAACAGAATTTTATTCATTCATACCACACTTTGTATGAATATCACTGTTTAAATGATTTAGAAATCAATATTGCATTAGGCAAACCCATTGAATTCCCTTTCTTTTAGCCTAACATGTCATCAATTTTCTCTGAGGAAATGTTTAGCCTAATTCATGTAAGATCAATACCATTTCTCAATCTCTTAATTTATTTCCAGGCGTCAGCTCAGACGATGGAATAGAAGGTGTCGTAGGTTATGTCGGCAGGCAGTAAAATCGCAAGCATTCTATTGGATCGTCATCATCATGGTGTTCTTCAATACAGTAATACTAGCATCAGAACATTACAACCAACCTGCCTGGCTCACAGACTTTCAAGGTGCGAATTTTCATTAATTCCCCCCCCCCCTTAAGGATTTTTCTCGTCAGGAAATGCAATTCTCAAATTTTTTTGTTATATGTTTGTTTGATTAATGGTAGAGTAAAAATGAAGACAAAAATAAACAAACAACATTGAATGACAGTCATATCTAAAAAAAAATAATAATAATAATAGCATGCAGCAGAATGCAAACTAATGCTAAAAATAAAATGCCATAAATATTATTCAAATATCCCGAGCTCTGAGAAAGTATATTGGAATTATATTTGTGAGGATGGGCTAGCAATACTATTTTTCCGAGGGGCTTTGCCCCTCGGAAAAATAGTTTTCTTTGCTAGCCCATCCGAAGAATTATAATTCCAATATACTTTCGAAGTAACTGTTCGGGATATTTGATTTATATCTCTTAAAAAGAGATAAAAACTACAACTTACTCAGATACTCGGCTCAACCGTAGGCTACTCAGTCACATTCATTCGCTGTCACACTCAGCCGGTACCCACTCAGTCACTGCACAGTGCTGCACTGCCACAGTACACTACGTCTAGCTGATCATTAAACAACATTTTTCTCCTGGAATGCAGTACTTGTTTTCTATAAAGTAGGACATTTTTGTGAGCAAACTAATGTTATCCATTCAAACATTTCACAGGATGAACGATTACCAATAGGTTGAACAAAAGCTGGCCGACAACAAAGTACTTCGTGTAAGTCGCCATCTTTGTTTACATTTTCGCGGACCGCTTCACATGTTCTGCGCGTGCGCAGTTGTGCATTTCTACCGCGGTTGAGTATATTGAAAAATAGACCGAATTGATTTTGGTGGCTTGTTTACTAGTTAAAATATATGAAAGCATGTTTGCCCCCATCGACCAATCATATAGCTTGATAGCTCATGAATATTCATAGATGAGATATAAAATCAAATATTAAGAACTGCTGTCTTAATAGCCTCAATGTATAACAACAAACTGATTTGGGAATGTGCAATAGTATAGCTTTGATAGTATAAAAATTTGGTTATCAAATTTGATGATTTTTCTTTCAGTATTTCAGAAAAATGAATTTTGTATTGTTTCAAAAGAATGGAAAATATTTGATGATACAAAAGAATATTGATTGTCCCTATCTTTCTTATCAAAATAATTATATCTGTTGAGAACATATGAAAACCACAGAAATGAGAATACTCTAGTTTTATAATGTCAGACTTTGGAAAGGGAGCAGGGGTAATTTCGAATTTCCATTGCAAAGATCTATTTTCTTGGCCTACTTAGCTGTGAGCACTAGACACATATATCACTCCTCCTTTCTGAATCGAAAGATGAGATTGAGGAACATGCAGTATTTCATTTCAGCCCCTAAAGGTATCTTAATTCATGGAAGAGAAATGTCTGTCAATCATTAGAAATTGACAAAGGTTTGGAAATACATGGAATATCTTTCATGCTCTACTTCTATAATGAAGCAGTCTTTAGTATCCTAGAGAAGAGATTAAAGGATTTTTCTTGTCTCTATTGGTGGTTTGATGATGAATATGTCACATTAAAAAGAATAGTAAAAAAATATACAATAGTATAATTCCAAGGCTAGCTACCTACTATTTTTTGTACTTGTTTCCACCTGCCCCTGTCGGAGCAACAAATTAGCTGATTTTCCCTATATTACTGGCCCAACATCTAATTTACAGGCCTGCAAACCATGCAGTGTTAAAAATCTTTCAAATATAGCCACCTTATGAAACTTTTAGACCACCATGATGAGTCTTCAATTCTAAGCAAACATCCACATTGTTTTGGAATACAATAAATTACATACTTTTTTATCTAGAATTGGGAAATAGTATAATTCTTTGATTCAATTTTGGTGGTTTGTAATATACTGTGAATCATCCTAACCATTTTAAAGACATTTGTTTATTTAAAGGTAGTTATTGACAAATTTATCCTCCTTTTCCCATTTTCTTAACTTCCAGACTTTGGCAACTTGTGCTTTGTGGTTATCTTTACGGTTGAGATGATCATCAAGATGTACAGTCTGGGTTTGCAGGGCTACTTCGTCTCTCTCTTCAACCGTTTTGATTGTTTTGTTGTGTGTAGCAGTATCATAGAAGTGGTTTTCATCTATGCCCATATCATCCCTCCCATCGGTATCAGCGTCTTACGTTGTGTCAGACTTCTCAGGGTCTTTAAAGCAACCAGGTGAGCAATCAAGTGGACCAATTTGAATGAAAATGATCAATCAGGAAGTAAAACACCACATCAAGCATCGTATCTGATGCCAGATAAACAATTCAAAGATTACTTTATCACTCAATCAATCAAGCAATAAATTATTCAACAAATTAATAAATCAATCTATCATTCAATTAAATCTATATGACTTAATATTGGGACGTATGTCATGCTTTTCTATATCAGCATTTTGTGCTGGCTCTTTCAGGGTCGTTAAAACATCTAGACCACCAATAAACAGATCAATTTATCAATTAATCAATAACATCATCTAAATTGAAATCATCATCATCATCATCTTCATCTTCATCATCGTATTCGTCGTCATTATTGTCGTTATCATTGCATAAAAGATATAGGTGTAGTCTTGTAGGTCATCAACTAAATCAATTGAACAATAATTGGTTTATACTATATCATTTAGTTTCTGCAGTTTGAATATTCATCTACAATTCAATTGTTATGTTGTTAGAAAGTATAAAATGATACCTGTTTGAGATCTCATTTTATGTAGATGGGTTAAAAACAGTTTATGTTGATGTGAAATTGATTTAATTAGCCATTATGTTTCCATCGTGTTTACAGATATTGGACAGCGCTGCGGAACTTGGTAGCATCCCTCCTGAACAGTATGCGCTCCATCGCCAGCTTGCTCCTGCTTCTCTTTCTCTTCATCCTCATCTTTGCTCTCCTTGGAATGCAAGTATTTGGAGGCCATTTTAACTTTGACAGTACCAAGCTGAAGCCTCGAAGCAACTTTGATTCCTTCTTTCAATCTCTCTTCACGGTGTTCCAAGTAAGATATACTGTTTTTTTTGTTAACTTCCAAGATGTGCATGATTATACAGTTAATTGAAGTAATGTTTAATGTTATTGCAACAAACCCAGATGAAAGTCTCAATAGCATTTCATTAAGACCAATAGAAATAATAAATTTTGCACCAATGAAGACCAATGCAGAATAAGTATTAAAATTAGTAGAACAAATATTTATCCTTATTCTAGTGAAACCGATAAGGAGTCTTTTGGTTCCTGTTGGTCCAATATGGTTCAATAACCTATGTGATATTAGACATAGGAATACATTTATCTTTACAAACCCTTAAGAATGATTCTTGTTCTGTGACGTCTATTTCATGAATGGTTTAAAGACTGAAAGTATGTACATTGTAAATTATTAAGATATTTAAGACCATGGGTTTTGTTTAGTTCATATACCTTTGTGTTATTATATGAATTATTAAACTCTTTTTACAGATCCCTGCTTTTTCAGAATACTGTTCACTAGAGAACACAATATTCATTAAGCAATCGTGAGCACAATCACCTCATATATGTAATATGAAGAAACACAATTAAGGATTACAGGAAGTTTAGCATGTAAAGATTTTTAAGGTCAGCAAGTGCTCTAAGGCAAAAACAAATCAGGATCATGGCAAACAGGTGCGGAATTGTGTAAATATGTGTGATTTCCTAGAATTATTTTTAATCATGAAAAAGCATGCAGGAAGTTACAAATTTTGGTAGGCTTACCCTAAGTGTGCCATGTTGCAGTAAGTCTTTTCTATTCAGCTGTGATGATTTTAAGGGTTCTGCTATCTTTCTATTATATATATGGTTATATGGGTCCTACCCCATTTATATATATATATATATATATATATATGTTGGCAAATAGTTATAACACCATTGTTTACATTGATATGTGTTATATTTAGTGGATATTTTCCTGTATATTCTTCTCTGATCTTCTATTACTATACCAGAGTATGCTTCCTTTATGTTCTTTTTAAGTATAAAAGAGACATAACTTATAATCTATTTTCTGTGGTACAGATCTTAACAGGTGAAGACTGGAACGAAGTGATGTACGATGGCATTCAGGCTTACGGTGGAGTAAAGTCAATTGGATTCCTTGCTAGCACCTATTTTATCATCCTCTATATCTGTGGTAACTGTATCCTTTACATCACCCACATGATTGTGGCTTGTTCAATCTAAAGATGCATGTGAGAATTGGACTGAAGGGAGGTAGAAGATATCTCATTCATCCTCATTTATATTCTTCAATTATGTTTAGTTCAAGCTGTTTAATACATCGTGGGAGTGTCTGTGGTTCTTATTTTTCTTCAGTAATGTCATTACCAAGCCGGCTGAATTGAGAATTTTTAGAAAAAGCACTTTACTGGTATTGTTAGGGCTGTTTCCTTACAAAGTCTTCATTTTTCCACAAACATTTATTTAAAGCACATCTTAAATTCAAAAGTTATAGAAAATAAAAAAGAATATATACCAAATAGCGCGCAGCTGGATTACATCTATTTAAAGCGACCAGTTTTGGGAGGAGGGTGCTTCAGATATTTAACTAGTTTGCGAGCTGCAGTAAAATTATTACCATAATGCAGTTTTTCAATAGTAAATTAGAGCATGTTATTAGTTTATTTGAATAAAATCGACCAAGAAATGGCTTAATTATCGCAAAATAAAAAATCATGCTGCGGTCGTTCTCCCTTACACAACATGCTTCACGTACAAAATGAACGCGATCTCACACACCGCAGATAATACCACCGATCGCACGGCCCATTTCAGGCCGAAGCTCCCCCATGCAAAATCACTTAGCACACCATAGGAATAATGGCTGATTGATGTGTTCGACATAAAATACACAGAATACGAGCAAAAATGTACTCCTAATATCCTACACAGATATATTTAGGCATGTAAAGCAACTTGTGAATACATCAGCTCGTTTAACATGCACTTTCTGCATCCCGGTCATTACAAATCTATACCTTTGATGTTTACATTAGCCCAAATTAATTGATCTGAATATGAAATATGCATGAAAGTTATATTGTGTGCACGTCACATTGCCGTTACTGTGTGGGTTTTCATACAAGTTTTCATACTAATCATATTTTGCTTTATCTCAGGAAACATTGTTGGTTTATTTTGTATTTCCGAATTATTTTTGGGGCCTTCGCGGTCCTTTGAGAAAGCATGCTAGTTTCCTTGACACCAGACTCTCTACACCTCAGACATCCTTCTCAATGTATTCTTGGCTATTGCCGTGGACAACCTGGCTGATGCTGAGTCCCTCACAGCGCTGGAGAAGGAGAAGGAGGAGGAGAAGAGGAACAAATCAATCAGGAGAGCCAATGAGTTTGACCTCTCTAAGCAGCTGCCCCCTGGAGTCGACCCCAAGGGAGTCATCCGAGGACCGAAGAGGTTACAAGAGAAGAGGAAAGCTGTGTTCAGCAAAGAAACCGATGGTTCAATGAATCATAAAAACAAGTACGATACTTTAGCATTTTCCTCCCACTTTTAATTGAATTATTATTGATATATTCACAGATGATACCTTTTAGATTATTTTGTTAGAAAGCTACAGGAAAATGTAAAGTTTATGATGATAATAATACATGACTCTTCTAAAGCACACTTTCTATCGTGATTCCATCATTGGATTCCATTTAAGAATTATTTTCAAGAAACATCTAATTCTCATCTAATTAGCTTTATTCTATTATATTTTGGTTCATTTTCTGATGAATTTATAATGCTTTGATATTTAATGAAACAGATATTGTTTTTTATAATTTTAATATAATTGCGCCTAAATTGGATCATGTTTATTTATGTCTATAGTGATGATAATGAAAGTTAACAAAATGTTGTCTTATTTCTTCTCAGGTCACAAGATAGTGAAGAAAAAGAACATGTAAGTGAATTATATTGTTCTTTGAAGATGCATTTCATATGCAGTATTGCAGCCCAATACCAAATTTAAAATATTTTTTATGCCTCCGCCACCGTAAGGTGGTGCCGGAGGCATTATGTTTTCGGGTTGTCCGTCCGTCCGTCCGTGCGTCCGTGCGTCCGTCCGAACCTTGTTACCGCGATAAGTTCAGAACCGCTGGACGGATTTTGACCAAACTTGGATCAAGTATGTATACCCATGTGAGGATAAACTGATTAGATTTTGGGTTCAGTGGGTCAAAGGCTGTCTCTTATACACATCTAGATGTGTATAAGAGACAGTTTCAAAGGAGTATGTAGATCTATTTCAATATATCTTAGGTTTCAAATATTTATGGTTTGCATGCTCTTATATCCAAATCATTTACATGCAAATTATGAGGGAATTTGCATAATTTAATGTTTGGTGTAGATATATCACTAAATTATTAAAACTTCCAGTCTGGCTATTCAAAAGATATTTAGTTTATTTTCTGCAATCTTTTACTCCTTACAGACAAGCTGTTTTCCAAAAAGAAGAAAAACAAACAGAAAAAATTGGGTGAATACATTTATATCATAACTAACAATATGGATATTAACATTCTATTAATACTTTCGAGATGGTGATGAACATTAGTGATATATAATACTCAATCAGATTACATTTGTCATCACATAGAACTGTGTGACTAATACTGCTGTTTGCAGTTTTCCTATATAACCTAGATAAATTATAACCCAATATGATATGCATTTTGACAGAGAATAGCCAATAAATGATTGCATATTAACAAATGGATTCCATGCATTAACCCTATAACCCCCACTTAATATATCCTATTATACCCTTGCTGCATTAACCTTCCACCCTGATGACCTTTAACCTTTGACATGCAGTTCTCTGGAAGAGACTTGGTACCTTAAACACCAAAGGTATTGTAAATAAACTGTTGCATGCTTGTGAATAACT